>OY723386.1:44698558-44887999 GCA_963210295.1 Ophion ellenae | reverse complement strand
CCGTCCGTTTGTCTCGCTCGATCGACGATTCCTCGTATTTATGGCTTTTTTATTGTTTCAATTCATTTTTCATTCATTCATTCATTCATTCATCATCGTTCAGTAATTCATTACTATTTCTCGCGCGCTAACTTATACAAATAAACTTTTCATGCCTGTGGTGAAGTGTAAGGAAACGAATATTTCCGAATTTATATGGATATTGGAATTTTCGTAATTGGATGTATCGATTTCATAATTGCCGTCTCGTTTTCGTCTCGTCCAGTACTCGCAACGTTGTCGCAAAGCTCGCACGACGTTTCACCCGGTGCTGCCTCCGATCAGTCGTCAATAATCCTTTTTCTCACCGATCTTCGTGAGAATCCCAGCCAACGTTGACTTTCGACACTTTGGATATTCGATTTTTTACGACGTTGAAGTTTGCAACGTTGAAATGCAACGATATTTTAAAAAATCTTTTATCTTATCATTTTTATCATTATCCGAAAAGTATTTTTTTGCACATTGGGTTTGTAAATTTCTAATAAAAATACGTAGAAACTTTCGAGCAATTTTTGCAACTTGAATCGGCGAAAAAAAGTTGAGTTATTAAATAAATTCATTTTCGTTGCGTCCCAACGATGCAAGCTTCAACGTCATGATTTTTGGATGATGAAGGTTGCATCGTTGGAATGCAACAGAAGATAACGTTTTTAATTGCCCGCATTTCTTTCTCTGACTCAGAGTATGAAAGTCGCCTGATTGATTTTTCCTGTAGGAGAGATCTACGACCTTAATTAATGTAAAAAAGATTGGATAATAGAAGTGAATTTTTTTTTAAATGTTAGCAACTTCCGTTGCATTCCAACAATGCAAATTTGTTGCGTATCGATGTCGAAAAATCATGCTGTTGAAGTTTGCATTGTTGAGATGCAACGGAAATTCTTTTTTTTTTATTCCCTTTTTCTCCATTTTTATTGTCATCCAAAATATTTTTCTATAGAGTTGGTTTGCTTCTAATGAGGATCTTAAAAAAGATCATCGCAGCTTTGATCTAGCAAAAATAAAGACATTTGCAAGTGGAATAACAAAAATTTTGATGGGGTTGAAGTTCGCTTCGTTGGAATGCAACGAAAATTCTTTTCAATTTATTGCCTTCATTATTATCCAAAATCGTATTTTGCAAATTTAGTTTGTAGATCGCTAAATTAGAATAATCAAAAATGTTTGCGCGATTTTCCTGGCTCAAATCAGCCAAAGGAAATTTAAAAAAAAAATGATAATTTCCGTTGTACTGCAAACTTCAATATCGTAGAAAATTGGCATTCTCTTGTATTCCCCGAGAGAATAATTTCAGAAAGAGTGCTTTCACTTTTTGTTTCCTGCAATAAGAATCATTGTGCGTAAAGTAAAAATTGGGAATTCCGTGACGGTTCGCGTTGTGTGTTCCCGTTCGATCTTATCTGCAAGAACGGATACGGAGCGTGACGTCTGATTTTCAACGCCGGTTGAACTTCAATTTTGTATAAACATATAATTATTAACGTCACTAGGCTTCGATGAACAAAAATCCTTCATATACACATGTATATCCATACAAAAATCTACATATGTTATTATGAATTTAAAAAAAAACATTCAACACAAGCACTCACTTAGTTGGTTCGAAAAATGACAATTTTCGTTGCCCGAAGTGGCGGGCCTCGATTTAAATTTCACGGTCATTATTAATTGCTGTTTATATTTGTCCTCGATATAAATTTCGCGCATCATTATTTCGAACTCGTATCGGTATCGGCCAGATTCGACGATGAAACCAGTAGAGCACGGCGACGGGAGAGAGAAAGAGAGAGAGAGAGAAAGAGAGAGGAAAAAAAGTTTGACGCGTGTGTACATATTCCGATCACGGAAGCAAAAGAGAAAATTGGATCAATGCTCGGTCACCCTCGTGCCGTTCTGGAACACACACGTGGTTCGTGCATCTTTATTCGTTTTTGTATGCATATATATATATATATATATATATATATATATATATATATATATATATATATATATACAAGTATATATATGCATTCACATTCACACGTGTATGAGTACGAAACAACGAAGGAAAATGACGCGATGAAAGAGAATGGAAGATGATGGGGAAGGCTCTCAAATTGGCGATTATGCACGCGCGAGTTTGTACAAAGTGGATCACGAGATCAGCAGTGCCAGTCGCACTGATTGCCACGACTCGAATCGGAACGTTTAGTGCAAGGCTCTCGTAAAGTCCGGAAATTTTCTTTCCTCTTCCGATTTCCAAATGTATTCATTTGATTCGCAAATTAAACGAATGAAAACTTAATTAAAAAATTGCATTAAATGCAACCAAGGATAAAAATGAATATCATTGAACGTGATTTATTGATGGTATTGAAGTTTCAATCGTTGGAATGCAACGAAATTTTTTTCTTTCGTTTTCCACAATTTTACATATTTAGGCTACAAAGACAGTGAAATATTTTTGAAAATCCTCATTAGGGAGCCATAACCTAAAACTGCAAAAGAAGAGTTCAGATAGTGATAGTAAATAAAGAAGGGTTTGCGTAGAACATCTGAAAAAAAGATCTGATTTTGGTAGAAAATTTGGCAATCGATAATAAAATAATTCAATTTGAATGAGATCGTGTTATCGTTCAATTTAATGACGTTGAAGTTTGTATCGTTGGGAGGCAACGATTTTTTTGGTTAATTTTTCATTTCTTTATTTTTATGCTTATCCGAAGCCTCCTTTTTTGCAAATTGAGGTCGTACATCTCTAAAAAGAATAATGAAAAGATTTGAGTGATTTTCACAGTCGAAAAATCCGATAACTGAAAACAATTGATTTTCGTTGCATTCCAACGATGCGAACTTCATTGAAATTTACTGCACTCCGAAATATTGAAAAAAATGATTTCTTGTCCTGCGATTTTAAGAATTATCACAATAAACGTACGAAATTAGTAATGCTTGCGATAAAAGAAAAAAGTTCATTGAAATTCGATAAAACGACCGCCGCGAGAAACCCGAAATACTGTACGAAGGGAAGAGAGAAATGAAGAGGAAAAAAGAAAAGAACCGTCGCCCGCACAGATCCAGCAACGTTTAACCACTTCGTCATTTATTTTTGTTCTCCAGGAGGAAAGCTTGGACTTAATGGGGCAATATAAACCCGAAATATTCTGCTAGAAGGTAATTTGCTTTGTCGTTATTGTTTTGCTTGTATAATTCTTTTTACTTTTAACGTTTTTCTCGCGATCACGATGGGTGTTTTTTTCATTTGTCTTTTTTTTTTCGTTTCGTGTGTTTCGTACACAGAAATTTGTCATTACGATTATCGCATCACGCACATCACGTACTTTAGTGCATGCCTGCACACACGCTTGACGAACAAACAAGGTTATGTTTTTATTAACGCTGTTTTTTGTTCATTTAAATAAATGTACTGCATGGTTATTCGTAAAATCGGTTTAAGGTGTTCCGTGTTTTTCGTCGTGTTCATCATTATTCTCGTGCGTTGTTGTTTTTTTCCCCACGAATCCCAACAAAGTATATTTTCTATTTTTCCCATAACTTATGTTTTTATTTCTATTCATAACTTACGTATGATTTTTTTTATGTCCATACTTTTACGAGGATGCCCCATATAGGTGTTTCTTTTTTTTTTGTCTCGGTTTTTTACCTTTCCTCATCATTGGATGATGCATCGAAAAATCGAAATATATTTTTTTTTATTAAAAAAAAACAACGCAAGGTTCGGTGAGAGAAAAAAATTGCTGTGCTCGATCGCAGCTGAATATTGCATGAACGTAAGCCCGATTTTGTTTTAGGGAGCACACTACCGTGATGGGCCGAAAAAGGTCGTTTTTTTCGATTTTTTTTCTCTACCAGGTTATTCTTTTTCAGTTTAGAAAATATGTATGTTCTTAAGCATATATTTAACTTATTTTGGGTGTGAGTAACCGTTTTTTCGAAAATCGTGGGTGTTGAAAAAAAGTGTAATTTTGGCTACATTTTTACTTATATGTGGGGACTTGAAAAATGCTAAATGTCGAAAAACAAAACGGCTATGTACAACAGGTACCGCATTTACGGAAATTTGAGTTTTTTTTTAAATTGAAAATCAGATTATTGTAGGTAGACTCATAATTCCGGCGGGGTCGAAAAAAGAAGATTAAATGCCCTCACTAAATCGTCTGTAACTTGGTGAATTTTCAATATTTTGCAATGAACATTTGTCCCCATATTCTCGAATATGTATACTTCGAGAAAATGCAAGAACAATCGATTTTTTTGCCCGTCACAGTGGTATCACGTACACATTTACAACGATAAAAAAATCGATTAATTTTTTTGTTTTTCTTTAAACGATAGAACTATATATGTAGAATATTTTCTACATATTCAAAACTGCATTATCGAAATTGGCGTGCAGGATTACTGAAAAACTATTAAGCCAATTCAGTTGAAACTTGGTAGAAATATTGATAATATTGGTACCTTCTACTTGACGGGAATTGTTTTTGGAAAATTGGAGAAAAAGCTACTTTTTTAATCCACATTTTATAGAAATGTTGCGTGAAATGTTGATTTTTTTTTGTAAATTGCGTGCAAAATTTTGTAAACACTCTGCCACAGCTCCGCCATTTTGATGATGAATTAATTTGAAAAATTATTTCCTATACTTAAATATCCTATTAAAGTATACCCAAGGTTTCATAATTGTAGAATAATTATTTCTTAGTTTAAAAAATCCCTCAACATTGCTTATTTTTTTCCTGTGTATATGTATATCCCGCCTTAACACAGTTTGTGCTCGAAAATACTCGATCATCGTGTGACTTTTTGACAGTTCGTTCGTTCACCCCATAAAATATCGTTCAACGAAAATGATTTATAGTCGAACTACCGTGTTTGGAGAATCTGTGTCTTTTTCTTGTTGTCTTGTTTTTTACACGACTCGTACCGAGCCGAGATTTTTTTCACGATGATCCCGTAAACCTGCGTTTCGTTCGAGCACACGAAAATTCGATATTTTATGGCCGTGTAAGTTCGCCGCGAGGGAGCTCGCGAGCAAAAGAGCTCTACCTACACCTCGGGGTAATGAATTTTATGAGGATGTCGAGAGAAGTGAATCGAGCGAGCGTACGCGCCGCCGTACTCAAAAAGGCCACAAAGCACCTCGACGTGAGCGCAACGTCATTTTATGAGCTATGAGGGTCCTCGGGACGTATATATCTATATATACAAATTTTTTCCTACTTGTTTAGTGCGTCAATAGAATTATTGCATCCTTCTCCAGGCGACCGAAGACTCGGAAGGGCCACTTGAAAAATAAAGAATCTTGCCTGTTGTCGAAGCGTATTAAAAATAGCGAACAAATTATCTTCTATCGTTACAAATTTTATTAAATGTCGATTTTTGTTAATTCAATGCACGCATGCATTTTGATCAAATGCGTGATGAAATTATTATAACAAGAGTCGATTAAGGGGTCGATATACACCTAGGAGCCGGAAAAAGGACATTTTTGTGAATTTTTTCAAGGAAAACTATTTGATATTTCGGATTGGGGTTTCAATTATCTAAAAGTATATACATTCAAAAATATGTTTAATTTTCTTTATTTAAAAATATCAAAAATATACAAGGATATTGTATGATCCTTGGAGCGTCGTAAAAAAATCTGCGTATACGGTACCCACTGGCGTTTCTTTCCAAAATCATCTGAAAAAAAAAACCAAAAAGGTGATTAAGGGGGGATTGTCTTTTTTTTCGCAAAATTTACCGCTTTTTGGGAATTTTTTTGTGAAGAAAGTATACAACGGAAAACTTGTGAAACTTGGCATATAGTTTTATTGATCTGTTTACTACATACAAAAAAATTTTTAAACAATTTCATAAAAAAATCCGCCTCCCACCCCCCTCGACGCGCGATGGTCCTTTTTTGATGGTGTACACGATTACAGCCTTCACGTTCATCCTGCAACAAAAACCCAAAAAGCATTTTACTTTAGACACATATAGCTATCGTTCGATGAAGGGGAAAAAAAATTGACGATTTGGTGACGTTTTGAACTTGAAGTATCGATTTTTCGAAAAAAATTGATCGATTTTTTGTTATAAATAAAAAACTATTAAACGTATTGCTTTTTTGCTTCATCAAACGATAAAAGGATGTCAGCTGAGCATTCTGTCCAAATTTGAAGGCAATCGGTTGAATAGTTTTTGAGAAATCGTGCACACCATCAAAAAAGGACCATCGCGCGTCGAGGGGGGTGGGAGGCGGATTTTTTTATGAAATTGTTTAAACATTTTTTTGTATGTAGTAAACTGATCAATAAAACTATATGCCAAGTTTCACAAGTTTTCCGTTGTATACTTTCTTCACAAAAAAATTCGCAAAAAGCGGTAAATTTTGCGAAAAAAAAAGACAATCCCCCCTTAAATTAGATACTATAATCTAGTACTTGTCATAGCCGATTTTGAAAATATCGATTTATGACAAAATGGCGGGCGTTTGAACATAAATGGCGATTTTCGGGCCAAAAATTAGTTATTATTTTGCCTATAAAACAAAAACTAAGTAACGGAAAAAAAAATCCTATGACAACTACTAGATAATGGTGTATAGAATAACCACAAAAAACCTCAAGGCCATCGGTTCATTGGTTTTCGAGAAATTTTGGGTACCGATTTGAAAAACGTGGTTTTGAGAAAAACGCGTTTGAAAATTTGGGAATGAATAAATCATGAAATTTGTCAATTTACATGGAATCATCGATGCCAGGCCCATAGTGTAGGTTTTCTACGGTCGACGGAATGTTCATAGCTTCTTAATCCTCGACCTCGACCATCTAGGTGTATATCTCCCGTTAAGTGTGAATAATAAACGTCGAGAGATTTGCGATAAACACTGTAATGAAATAGCTTTCATTTGTTCGCAATTTTTTAAAATATTCCTCGATCGCCAAATGAAAATGTATTGCCAGATATGCATGGCGTTGGGTGCTCTTGAAGCTCGGATCCTTCGACCTCAACGGAAATTCTTTTTTACATTTGTATTCTTTTACAAAAAAAAATATTTTCATATTTAAATTTCAGAATAATAAATTCTATAAAATGAAATTCTAGAAATATTGTTAAAAAATGTCAAAAAATGAAAAAGAACCTCCGTTGCAGTTCAACAATGCAAACTTCATTCATGGCATTGAAGTTGGCGTCGTTGGAATGCAGCGGATGCTCTTCTTTATTTGTTCAAATTAAGTTTCGTTAGACCCAAAAGTTTTGTTTTCTTCATAGATTGAGGTCGCAGATCTCTGGTAAGGATAGGAAAAATCTCCGAGTGATTGAACGAATCTTTTTTCTATTTTTATTTTTTTACGAAAAAAAAATTTCTTATTGAAATTGTAGAATAATAAATTCTATAAAATAAAATTCCAGAAATATTTTTTTTAAGTTTCATAAAATTCAAAAGAACGTCCGTGGCATTCCAATGACCCGAATTTCAAGACGGTGGCGATGAAGTTTGCGTCGTTGAAATGCTACGGATGTTCTTCTCTATTTGTTTAAATTCATTTTCGTAACATCCAAATGTTTTTTTTTCATAGATTGAGGTCGCAAATCTCTGGTAAGGATAGGAAAAATCTCTGCCTGATTGTATTGCCGGATATGCATGACGTCGGATGCTCTTGAAGTTCGTATCCTTGGAGCTCAACGAAAATTCTGTTTTACATTTTCGTTGCCTTGTTTTTATTATTTTACAAAAAAATATATATTCATTTGGAAATTCTCGAATAAAAAATTCTATAAAATGAAATTCTAGCAATATTTATTAAAAAGTTTCAAAAAAACCAAAAATAACTTCGTTGGAATGCAGCGAATGTTCTTATTTATTTGTTTAAATTCATTTTCGTTACAAATTTTCATTTTCATCGATTAAGGTCGTAGATCTCTGATAAGGATAGGAAAAATCTCCGAGTGATTTTCGTGCCTCAAGTCGGTGAAACAAAAGTGAGCTATTAAAGAAAAGTTAACTTTCGTTGACTACCAACGATGCAAACTTCAACATCACGGATATGCTATTTGAGCAAATATACGAGGAAGAATTGAGGGTAAACGTTCTCCGCGAGCTTTTCTCGCATCACAACGGCAGAACATGAGGCGACGAAGAGCGGAAAAAAATTGGAAAGGCTGGCACACGAGTTAGGTGTAGCTGGCTTAAATTCTATATGCTATGTACACATCGTCTAGCATGGAGCATTAACTACCCTCTTTGTACGTATATATACGCGACGCATAAATTATTCGTTGTCCCGCGGATGTCACGCGCCCATGTAGATGTATGCATATATATATATATATACACAAGTGTGTGTGTGTGTTTTGTCTCGTCACGTTTGCCGAACGTTCGTTGAATAATGTGAAAAACGCATAAATGTCCCGTGAATATAAAAGGGCTCGGAAAGAGAGAAAGTAAGAGAGGAAATAACTCTTTCTAGGACTCGGCGGAGAACGATTTTTCAAAAACACTTTGCCCCTTTCTGTCTATCTCTCCCACACACGTGTGTCCCGATAATAGGAGGTACGTGGGTGTTGAATTTCAAACGAGAACGCTTTTGTCGTCTCGTTGACCGAATTTTTTTCTCATTGCCTTTCGAACCCTGCCCATCCCGAGGAGAATATTAATTGTTTCGATGCAGTATGGAAGCAGTATAGGAGCTCGGAAAATGCCATTTTTCCAAATAATTACCGTGAAATTTAATATATTTTACGGTCGTAAAAAAATGCATTTTGCAAGCGTTTGCGAAATAAAAAAAAACTCACTTTAAAAAAATGTATCGCAGACAAATTAAGCGGGGTTCATTAAATTGAGATTGAAGTGTCGAAACTATTTATTATTCATACGTAACATTTTATAGACAATTTGTGTAAATAATATTTGGAACTTTGTTTTCTTATATTTAAAAATGTCGGCTCTGCGACACTTGCTTCAGAGACGGTTGCCGCCTGGGTTGTTCCACGGCGTACAGCCTAGCGTCTGGTGCGTTGAATTGAAACAACAGAGCGAAGAAATTTTAGAATTGCACGACCCACACGCTCCATGTGAACCTTGAAAATGCGAAGAAAAGTCAAAATTTGAAAAGTGGCACGGGGTTAAAAAAATGTTTTATTTTTCATGAAATTTTTACCATAGTATTTGTTAATGAAGAAATAGTTTTCAAACACTGATTCTCAAAGAACTTTAGGTTCATATAGACGGTAATTATGTTATCTAAACGTGTGCAAAATGAGAACATGATCGATCGGATAGTTTCTGAGTTATCTTGCACGAGGTTCGCGAAAAAGTGGTTCTTAGGAAAACGCGTTAAAATATTCAAGACTCAAAATTCTTGTGACGAAATTACCTACCGATTAATCTGCGATCTGGGGATCTCTCCCCTTAATTATACGATGACACTACAAAGTTGTCTCGAATGTCCAATAAAGACCCGATTTTTTAAAAATATCTCAACGTAATATACAGAATTATGAACTGTCATCTGAATAACAATAAATAATTAATGCCCAGATGTCATCGTAGCTCAGATTATCCATTCGTTCATGCCCAATCCTCAACTTTGGGCCCAAAATTTGCCATTATTTTGCCTTCGCCTAATCATTTGATCGATTGTTCGGTTTTTTTTTTGGTTGGTTTTTCAAATCACAACTATACCGCCGATGTTACAACATGGTACGCATAGACGTGTAACGCTGGCAAAGTCGGTGCCACCGGCGCGAGCGTTCGTACGCGCTATTTATAAGTTTAAAACGCATCCCATGCGTAAGTACAGATCTTTTGTACATCGAGTAGGCGCACGCGCGGTGAATCGTTGAATAGAAAATTATACCATCCGTCTAGTGCCTTCCTACTGAGAGATAGTTGACGACGAAAAACCCAACGAAGGAGAATAAAGGTAGTCGCCCTCGTCCGCGTCTTGAAAAACTCCAAAACGCGTAAGCGCCCGAGGACTTTTCCTTTTTTTCCCCCTAAACGTGATCGTTTTTCTATACGTCAAACTTTTCGATCGGTTTTCAATAGCATTGAACGGTAATTACCTGTTCGGATATCTTTTTTTTTTACTGAAATGAAAAAGTCAGGTAATAAAGTAGCCAAGACTTTTTTCAAGTAAATTTGACATTTGAATTTATAATATTTTTACAAAACTGTACATGTGACTGAAGTGACTAATATCTATCATATAATATGAATAAAATAAAATATCTATATATAATATGAATAAAATAGAATCGGACTTGTTTTTCGCTATCAAATAAACCAGTTGCAAAAGTGAACCATTTTCGAGACATTATTTTTTTTAAGTGAAGGGTAGGGAATGATGAAAATGAATTGAAAAAAAAAACTGTTGTTTGTAATCGAACATTTTTACTTATTAGTAGTTTGAAGACACAGTAACAAAGAATTATCAACAATAAAATAAGCATAACTATTAGTTATTCTTTTAGAGTTTTGTAGAGTTTGTAGAGTTTTGGACCCCTAATTAAAAAATGATCGCAGATTATTCTTATTTAATTATTGATAATTCTTTGTTACTGTGTCCTCGAACTACAAATAATGAAAAAAGGTTGTTTCCATACAACATTTTTTTTTAAATTAATTTTTAAGTATGCCACCCCCTCACTCAAAAAAAATATACTAATGTCTCGAAAATGGTTATTTTTTGCGTATAGCATTACTGGGATATTTGATAGCGAAAAACATGTCCTACAAACGAATATATGTGAATCAATGATTTAATATCCGAATTTATGTTTGTAATATTTTCATAATGAGAGTTTTAATATTGATTTTAATATTTATTACTTATTTATTTTATTTATTATTATTATTATTACTTATTATTATTATCATTATTATTATTCAAGATAAATATTAATAGATTCGATTGCTATAGGCTTTAATTATTATTAATTGTTATTATCATAGATTGATCGTTCCAATGAGCGTTTTTTGAGGTTGCGCCAATGAGAGTTGTTAAGCTCTCGATTATAATTGTTGACTATTCATTAATTTTTTTTCAACATTCGCCATTTTTAGAGTTTCGTTTTTCCGGATTGATAAGACACATCGGAATATGCAGTATCTCGGCAGAAAGTCGCGAGTGCGCGAAACGATAACGCGATAACCCGGTAAAAGGCAATTAATTGAAATTACATCATCGTGGCGCGCGCGTTATATAGTCGTTGGCTGATGCGTCATTGGCCTGACCGAGAGTGGCGCGCGCGAACATTGAACCCGCTGAATTGCAAGAAACGCATTGTAAATTGTGTGGGCCTTGCGCACGCTCACGGGTTGAACAAAAAAAAACGTTTTCGAGTGCAGGGAAAACCGATGAGACAGAGACGTGAATTCAGTGGCACTGGACGTGCAGCTCTCAAGGTAGTCCTATCGCCAGGCTTCATACCATAGGATTTTCATAATTTTTTTTTGAGCTTGACTAAATGAATTAATAATCGTCTGTGTAAAATTTCAGGGTCATTTATCGACCTAATTACAGAGAAAAGAAATATTAAAATTGCGTATTTTTGTGAAGGAATTTCGAGACGACATACAAAACCCAAATTTCCGGTCGCTACAAAAGTGCATATAATCGTGGGGATCCGTCAGATTCTTAAAAACAATCTGATTTACATTATCAACACTTGGGGTAATCCAGTGCTATCAGAAAAAATTACGCTTATTGACCTAATTTTTATGTAATATCGAGTTTAATATGAACTTCCGGTATTGGATTTATTACCACTCGCTACGATAAAGAGACGTGACAGCAAGGCAACAGCTGACTGTGGTCCTAACCTCATCTCGCTCATTCGAATTTCCACACATATTTCATTTTTAACCGACATATTTCGCCGACACAAATTTTCCACGCTTTTTACCAGTCGTGGCCCGAATACAATCCTTTATATTTCCCGCACCTGACATTGTTTTGACAGATCGACGTTGAAAAGCGTGGACGTTTAACTTGAGTGGTTGAGTAAAAAGAGACGGAGATAGAACCAATATTGCCAAATATCAAGCCGAGACATACTGCGAGAATCGTTGGAATAACTATTTTTTTCATTTTTCTAATTAAGGGGCCAGTCCATTTGGAGCAACAAAAAAGGCTATTTTCGCGATTTTTTTTTTGAGGATTTTATAAAATATATGAATATAAAAGTTGTTGGGCTTGATGAATAAAGTCTTGAAATACATTTAAAAAAAAATTCGATTAATTTTTATTCATTTTTAAGTACAAAAACTATAGTTTAACGTAACGCCTCAAAAATAGGAGGGCTAGGTAGCTCCATCACAACTCGGCAACGGCTTGTCTGAAACAAAAACATCAAAGTCCATTAGATTCAGTATGACACCAGTTACAAAATGACCCTCGGATATAAAGTTTTATCAAAAAATAAAAAAATGGCAGATGAAAAACGAAAAAAGTTTTTTAAAACGCGTTTTTTCGCAAAAAAGCTTGAAATCAAAATTTTAAAACCATCGAGGGTTTTTTTTTACATTTGTTAAAAATATTGATTGTACAAGTCTCAAGTATGATCAGTGGTACGACTAGTGTGAAGCGATACGACTACCTTCATTTTTCGGCGAATTTAACGCAGAATGTATACGGTTTTCTTTCAATATTTTTACTCCATTTTTCGCTGAATTTCAAATTTTTTTTAAATTTCATTCGATTTTGTTGTTGTCAACAGTGATTGGTTTTTTTTCGACGTTGCAGTTAGCCAAAGAAAGAAAATAGAATTTCTGATTGCTCGCGAACACTTTTTTTCGATCAGCAGGCTCGTGTAGGATTTTTCGTTCTTATTGTTTTCGATCGATTCTCGGCGGAGCAATTATTCGCCGAGTCAACCATCCCACTTTAATGACTTGACGTATACGGGGATACAAGCAAATCGTATTTTCTCCCTGTGCAAACCTGTCGTAAAAGTCGCTCGTCTATCTTCGCAGCGCTGATCATCATCGACTGGGTAAAATTAAAAAAAAAAAGAGTGAAAAAAATAAATAAACACACACATACGCATACGAAAAGCCTCGAGCAAAACGATCTAACCGTTAAGTAGTCCGTGAATAAATGAGCTGGTGTACAGCCGTTGTTGTACGGGGCTCCTCGTTGTTAATAACACGCGAGAGCATGGATTCGAGAATGCAAAATTCCTCTCGATCAGCTCGTACCTCGTTTGATCCACTTGAGAAATAATAAGCATGTTTAGAAAGTATCCGCTAGTGGGATCGTCACGAGAGAACGCTCGATACATCACGTGTGTGCTTGATAAATTTTCTTCAAGTCCGGTAGCAATTTGTCTAGATCGGCGGATGGATTGAGATCCAGGCGAAATAAGTACGCTCGGAGGGACTATTATTGTATGAAAAATTGATAAAATTCCATCGGGTCTCCTGTGAAGCGCGATCATTGTTTTTTTAATGTTTTTCAAAAAGCACGAAAATTTCAGTGATGGCTAAAAGTAATTAATAAAAAAAATATATAGCACACACTTGATACTATAATTGAAAATTCTGACGCGATAACAATAATTTCCGTCTGATTAAACGTACAAATTGATGATAATTAATTACAATTTAATTCACAACAATTAATTACCCGTTGTTTCACAATGATTAATAACGAATTTATAATAATTCATTCCAAATCGATTCATCGTAATTTATTAAGAATAAATGCATAATTATCGGAGGCAAATTAACTCGTATCAATGAATTCATAAGTCGTGTTTATATTAAAACAATTATATTAAGGGGAAGCACCTGAGTAAACGGCGAGAAAAACAGGTAAACTTCGGGAATTTTTTTCTCAAAAACTGATGTTTCGATTGGATCCGGGTTTTTTTTTATTGGAAAATATGTACATTGAGGTATGTTTAGGAATTTTTTAAAATAAATTCGCTGACTGGAAGCGATTCAAACGCGATTATCTCGGAACATAGGTTTCAAAGTCGGTGCCAGATGTATCTCGAAAACGGCTTGGCCGATTTTGTCCAAATTTGGATACAATATTCTTCGATAGTTTTTCTCATTCGCCACGTAGAGGTTTTTCATTTGATTGAACCATTGCTTTTTTATGCAATGTGTATGCAATCCAAGATCGTCGGAAATTGCGAACGAAAAACGAATGTTAAATTAAAACGGTCGCAATTCCGTCAAAAATGAAAATTTCAAAAAAATCTCTACTCGTAATCGTACACTAATTTATTCTCTGTCTTGTCGCACTTATGAGCGAAGAAAACATAGTAGTGGTATTAAAAATACATTTTTGGCTTCTGAGACACTGTTGAAACTATAAATTTCCAAGTTACCTTGCCTGATGTTGTTTGACATTTTTTTATTCGGAAAAATCATCATTTTCGATAACTATTGGAAAATTCTAATTTAAAAGCAAAATAAGCGAAATATCAACGTTTACCACTCTTCATATTTTGTTTATTTTAACTCGGTAACCCTAAATTCACCCTCAAATCATGGCGCCCCGAATATCGTACTCTTGCCGAAAATCGTACGAAAATGGGTACTTTACATGACAATGTATTAATTCCATTGTAAATTGATGAAATTATTTCCATTTATTGGGCATGGCTGTTCTATAGTTAGTACAGTCGTACTGTATATTGGAATCGGCAAAAATTAGAAGAAGGCTAGTTTTTTGACAGGTGATTTTGTAGGTGCCGCCGGTGCTAAATCCAAGTTTGCCTAAAAATCGGGGTGTAGGGTTTTGTTTTTAGGGGATGAAAGCGAATGAGGGTAGATTAATTCCAAACTACAACCCCCACGAGGTCGGCGCCGGGAGAAAAAATGTTCAGAAAAATCCGGGCTTCATTTTTGTCCACAGCGCCGAAGTCGTCGAAGTTCATTTTGGGGGTGAAACAGTGGGGTGAAGTTTTGATAAATCAGTTTTCACTCGATAACTCTCTAGGAAGAAATCATACAATTTTCGAATGGGAACGTTGTAGCCCTTGAAAAGACGCGTCAATCAAGTATTTGATCATTCCTCTCCAATAATATCTTCACCCCCAAAATAATTGTTGAAGTATAAAAAAAAATTGTTTATTGAATAACTCAAAAACAATCGATCTTTCGAGGATGGTTTAAATGTACGAAATGTAGAGAATAATTTTCTCTATATTTTCGTTCCTACGGACCACGCTTGAATTTTGCTTTTTCGAACCCCTCTCAGGGGTTGAAAATTCAAAACGAAATTCTGGGAACCCTATGGACCGAAAATAAAGAGATGTAATCAATAAAAATGTAGCTGAGGGTTTAAGCTGCAAACTCTTCCTAGGCGGCGAATTCGTGCGGTCAATAGTTTTCCCAGAATTTCATTTTGAATTTTCTACCCCCCGAGAGGGGTTGGAAAATCGAAATTCAAGGGCAGTCCATAGAAACGAAAATATAGAGAAAATTATTCTCTACATTTCGTACATTTGAACCATACCCGAAAAATCGATTGTTTTTTAGTTATTCAATGAACAATTTTCTTTTGTATTTTAACCATTTTTTGGGGGTGAAGATATCGGAGAGTAATGATCAAATATGCGATCGACGCGTCTTTTCAAAGGCTACAACGTTCCCATTCAAACAAAAAGTGTACGGTTTTTTTTCTAAAGAGTTATTGAATTAAAACTGCTTTTTTTTATTTTCACCCCCAAAATAAACTTCCACGACTTCGGCGCTGTGGACAAAACTAAAGCCCGGATTTTTCTGCACATTTTGTCTCACGGCGCCAACCCCGTAGAGGTTGTAATTTGCCATTGATCCACCCTCATCCCCTTTCAACCCCTAAAGAACCCTTCACCTCGATTTTTAGGCAAACTTGAATTTAGCACTCGCGGCACCTACAAAATCACCTGTGAAAAAACTAGCCTCCTAATTTTTTCCGATTACGGGGTTTTTCATCGACAGCACGACTGTACTAAGTATTCATTTTCGTTGCCAATAAATCGAACGAACGATATTGTGAACACGTGACTAACGTTATGATGAATGGTTTCGACTAATCCGATGAACGACGCTCGTTGTGAGGTCACTCCACAGCTAGCGTAGAAGAGAAAACTGCAGTTGTCGATACAGCAGGTCGAGCATTTTAATTTTTTTTCCGGTAAATATTCGGAAGTGTCACTCCCGCTAAAAAGAGGCTGTGAATTTTTTAATCAATTCTTTACGATTATAAAACCGTAAATTAAGTTATATTTTAATGGCGCATAATGTTTTTGGGTTTGTTTGGGTCGATCCAGATTCGGGAGCATATACACAAAATATTGAAAGAATATGGCGCGATGCTCGTGGTAATATCCCAAAATTCGGACGACGCGATTTTTAAAAAATCTTTAAAAAAATATTTATTGACATTGTTTTTGTTTATGCGCTGTCATAATAATATTAAATATGATGTTTTTCAACTGTAAGAAAACTCAAAAAAATCAGCTCCATTCTGACAGGAGTGATACTTCCGAATATTTACCTTTTTTTCTCACAAGGAACATCCCTCAGGTGACACCCTTCGATTTTTTTGAAATTTGGATATGTCATAAAGCCCCGAAGACTAAGCGATACGTATTTTTTTTTTATCGGCGGAAAAACGGTTCTAACAGCTAAAACGCATCCTCAAAAATGGGGATGTTTTTCGTTTTTCGTCGATAACGTTTTAACGATACGAGATATTAAAAATTGTCAAATTGCAACAATGTTTATTTTTTTGTGCACTATACATTGGAGATGAGAAACGATAACGTTATCGACGAAAAACACCCCCATTTTCGAGGGTTCGTTTCACCCCTTAAACTTTTTCCGCCGATAACAAAAAAAATACGTATCGCTTGCTTTTCGCCGCTTTATAACATATCCAAATTTCAACAAAACCGAAGGGTGTCACCTGAGGGATGTTCCTTGTCAGAGAATGTCACTTGATTCACCCCGATATCTCAATTAGTTCTCGGGAAGAGTGCACTCGAAAAACGACCGAACCTCTCTCAACCCCGCGCAGCGTTCACTTCCTAAAAAAAAACATACCTAAAAAAAAAACAACTAAGCGGTAACGTAATGTTTAATACGAAAAAAAAAAATAATGCTTCACAGGTGGGTCCACGTGCGGGGATGCGACGTGATCCCTGCGCCGTCTGCGGTATGCCGGTATTTCTCGCCGAGAAGCTCGTCGTGTCGCGCACACCGTATCACCGTACGTGCTTTCGTTGTGCCCGTTGCAAGAATCAATTGACACCCGGCAATTATTACGAGACCGAGGAGGGTCAGTACTGCTGCGAGACGTGTCCCGACGAGGTATCTTCGAAATCACCGACAACGGTCGGGGAGACGTTTTATCGCGAGTCACCGGGGATCGAGCGAGACCACGAGAGCACACGAGCCGACACCCCCACGGAGCCGGAAGTCCACAATAGATCGTTGAGCGACGAGGAGAAAAGCGAGCGACGAGCTCAACTAACCGGTGAGACGACGAAGCGCGAAACATCGACGATCATTCATACGTCGGGTGAATCGACAAAATACTCGCAGACGGCGCAGATGCGATTGAACTTCATGACGAATCATTTGCTCGCTTCGACGACGATAGCCGAAAATACGGCAAAATCGTCGCCCAACGATGGGGACGCGACGACCGTGGAATCGACGAAATACCGCCTCGAGTCTTCGTCGTTGGGCCAACGTGAAGTTGCAATTGCGGATGATGCACGCCGCGAACCCAAGGCCACCTCTGGCCTAGTCGAGAGCGTGGACGTGCCCGAAGTAACGGCCTATCAAGGTAGAATCGACGCCCGCACGAGGATCAACGAGAACTTAGCGATTAGCGATTTTAGAGATAGAAACGACCGCGCTCCCGTGGCGAGCGAGGCGAAAATTCGTTTGGATAATGTTAATCTAGGATACGGTAAGGACGACGAGGTCGAGACGAGGAGAGAAAGCTACGAAAGTGCCAACCCCCTGGCGACGAATGACGGTGGGAAAAAACTTTACGCCCGGTTGGAGACCAACGAGAACTCGAGACGAGGCAATACCAAAGATAAAATTGGCCCGGATATCGACGCGAAAGGGACGATGGAAAAAAAAGGGGACGAGCAAACTATGTCGCTCGTACAGAGACGTTTGAGGATGTTCGAGAGGCAAAAAGTCGAGGAAAGGAACAGGGAAGAAATAGCCATTGTTTCTTCGTCCACGAGCCTACGGGAGATGAACAAGGAGAATGACGACGAGGAGGAAGAGCAAGACACTTGCGACACCTCGAATGAGAATCATCGTCAAGCGGAAGACGCGCCGATCAACGTGGACGAGGAAAAGACGAGTGTCCAAGAGCCAATCTCGAACGTGACTACGCCCATTGGGGACGAAATTATCTCGCCCGTAGTGCCCAAACGCAAGGGTCGAAGGGACGACCTCGAGGCGAAAATTACGTCCGAGGTGACGGTACTCAACGCCTCGGGGATCGATCTCAGCGACGATGAAAATTATCCGAAAGACCTCAATCCGTTTGGCAGCGACGAGGATCGCCAGCCACACGAACTGTCACGCTCCAGTCGCGTCTCGACCAATCCATTCGGCAGCAGCGACGAGGACGAGGAAAACGAACCAATCGTATCACCGCCACGTCCAGCTGCGAGAAATATCGCCAGAATTGGCGAAATTGCGAGAAACGGGGATGACGTGGCACCCACCAAGAGACGATTGAAAGCACCCAGGATCAATCTCAATCCGTTCTGGAGCGATGACGACGAGGATCACGAGAGCGAGGAGGAACCTCGGGATCGCGGGAATGCCGATACTCCCGTTCCTAAGCCACGGACGATCAGGTATGCTGGATGGACTTTCGTTTTGCGAGACTTGATGTTTGTCCTTGGGGCGTTCGGGTCGAGTGGGCGCACTTTGCAGTTTGAAGGGGCGTCAGGCTTAACGGGCCGGTTCACATTGGAGCCGCGAAAAAAGGCTATTTTCGCGATTTTTTTGTTGTTGAGGATTTTAGAGTTTTATATTGTTGGGCTTGATAAATAAAGTCTTGAAATACATTTTAATACATTTTAATTCATTTTAATTCATGTTAATTCATTTTAATTCATTTTAATTCATTTTAATTCATTTTTAAGTACAAAAACTATAGTTTAACGTAACGCCTCAAAAATAAGTGAGCTAGGTAGCTCCATCACAACTCGGCAACGGCTTATCTGAAACAAAAAAATCAAAGTCCATTAGATTCAGTATGACACCAGCTACAAAATGACCCTCGGATATAAAGTTTTATCAAAAAATAAAAAAAATGGCAGGTGAAAAACGAAACAAGTTAAAAAAAACGCGTTTTTTCGCAGTTTTCCGCAGAAAAAGAGTGAAAATCAAAATTTCAAAACCGTCGAGGTTCATCTTGTTGCGAATCATGTTTACAATGTGTGGTACAAATTTTGAGAGAATCGGTTTATTAGTTGTAGAGATACGATGGAGCTAGATTTTGAAAACGTTGTTTCGAGAAAAACGCGTTTGAAGTTTATACTATGAAAAACTCTTGCCTAAACTCAATCGGCAATTCCTGGACCGTACAAAATCCCTTCTGATTGCTCATCATCGTCGATTTCTTGGAGTCTTGCTTGCTTTCGATTTTTTGAAATTTTCAAAGTGGACTGGCCCCTTAAAGTTGTTACGGGGTTGAGGGGTTAGGCCACAGTAACGGGTATTCAATCATGTGCGAATTTAACAATTTTTTTCGTATGCAAAAGTGTTTCACTCATACCATTAAGGGGGGATTGTCTTTTTTTTCGCAAAATTTACCGCTTTTTGGGAATTTTTTCGTGAAGAAAGTATACAACGGAAAACTTGTGAAACTTGGCATATAGTTTTATTGATCTGTTTACTACATACAAAAAATTTTTTAAACAATTTCATCAAAAAATCCGCCTCCCACCCCCCTCGACGCGCGATGGTCCTTTTTTGATGGTGTGCACGATTACAGCCTTCACGTTCATCCTGCAACAAAAACCCAAAAAGCATTTTACTTTAGACACATATAGCTATCGTTCGATGAAGGGAAAAAAAAATTGACGATTTGGTGACGTTTTGAACTTGAAGTATCGATTTTTCGAAAAAAATTGATCGATTTTTTGTTATAAGTAAAAAACTATTAAACGTATTGCTTTTTTGCTTCATCAAACGATAAAAGGATGTCAGCTGAGCATTCTGTCCAAATTTGAAGGCAATCGGTTGAATAGTTTTTGAGAAATCGTGCACACCAGTTGTGAAAAAGCTGTTTCGAGAAAAACGCGTTTAAGGGGGGATTTTTTGATGAAATTGTTAAAAATTTTTTTTTGTATGTAGTAAACAGATCAATAAAACTATATGCCAAGTTTCACAAGTTTTCCGTTGTATACTTTCTTCACAAAAAAATTCCCAAAAAGCGGTAAATTTTGCGAAAAAAAGACAAACCCCCCTTAATTACACATCTATTTAGTATGAATATCAAGCTGTTAGAAAATATATGCACAAAATGGCCGACTACTAATATTTTCTTTTGTTATCTTTTTTTAGGCGCTCCGCGGTGTGACATTTAGCATCCGCAATTTTTTACCTAGAACAAAAAACAAAAATTCTCGTCAATCTACATTAGAATACCTAGAGAAGTACGTACGGAATTTAAAAAATATTGTTTTATTCAAAAGTCGTAGGTATTTGAACTGAAGAAATGAATTTTCAGTGAAAAATTTCGTTATGACTGCTCATAAACTGCTCGTAAAATGAAAAGTTTTCGATCAATCAGAAATTCCGTACGTACTTCTCTGCGAAATGCAATTAGGAACACAACTTTTAAATTTAAAGTAAATCGAGTGAAAATTGTTGGAGTTATTTGTCACGCCAATTGGAAAAAAGCTGTTTCGAGAAGTTTCGAGTAGTCGGCTATTTTGTACATCGCAAAAAATATATATATTTTTTCTAACAGCTTGATATTCATACTAAATAGATGTGTAATTAATTTGGTGAGTGAATCACTTTTTCATACGAAAAAAAATGGTTAAATTCGCAAATCGTTTTATACCCTTTACTGTGGCCTAAGGCCTTAAGGCCTTGAGGATTTTATTAAAGATATGTATATAAAAGTTGTTGGGCTTGATAAATAAAGTTTTGAAATACATAAAAAAATTTCAATTTATTTTTATTCATTTTTAAGTACAAAAACTATAGTTTAAAGTAACGCCTTATAAAATAGGTGGGCTAGGTAGCTCCATCACAACTCGGCAACGGCTTGTCTGAAACAAAAAAATCACAGTCCATTAGATTCAGTACGACACCAGCTACAAAACGACCCTCGGATATGAAGTTTTATCAAAAAATAAAAAAATGGCAGACGAAAAACGAAAAAGGTAAAAAAACGCGTTTTTTTCGCAAAAAAAGAGTAAAAATCAAAATTTAAAAACCATCGAGGTACAGGTAAAAAAAAAATACTTCGCTCGGATTTTCATAAAATTTTGACACAATATTTCTGAATGTATGTACTTTCGAAAACAGTTAAAAAATCGATTTTTTGAAATTTTCAATGTGGACTGGCCCCTTAATGTGCTTTTTTCAACAGATTTTTTTTCAAACCCGAGGAAAGTTATAATTTAACGATTTTTTCAGCTTTTTCTTAATTCACCCGGAAGAAAAAGATGTGAAAATTGAAAATTTTATTGGTTTATTTGGTTCAGTCAGGAATTACGAGCTGCATCTTTCCCATCGATTGGGGACTGTAGTGGCAAGGCGCACATGGAATAGGCTGATAAATCTGCAGTCATTTATGTTTTTATGTTGAATTTTTTTAAAAATACATTTCAAATATACCTAAAAAGATACCTCAATGTTTACTGGGCTCACTTGTTTTTTTCCCTTCTGCAAAAATACCCGAAAAAAAGGCTTTTTTGAACCTTCTAATTCAGGCTCCGGCCTTAATCCAGTATTGAAATTACCCGCGTACGTTCCACGCCGCGAAGTCCCACTTTAATGCGTAGTTGGAACACATACACTTTCCCTTTATTCTTAACATACTCTTTATCAACAGACAGACCACGGATTCGTCCCTGTCACCGTGGAAGAACGATGTAACTCGGGGCGAGATTTACGCGTCGAACAGTTCCCTGGCGAGCACAGGATCGACCTCGACACCCGGCGGAACTTACAGAAAAAAGAAACCCGCACCACCGCCACCCATTGTCAAAGAATTGTTCACGTCCGGCGGGGATTCCCTACCGTGGTCGGTCAACGCACTTACGGCCAGCGTGAGTGTATATAGATAAAATCAACATCGAAACGAAAACCAATTTCATCCATTCTTCCTAATTTGGATTAACCACATTTTCATTCGAGCAAAGTGACTTTTCAAGTTGCTCAAGTTAGGGGTGTATGGAACTCTTAGAGAAAAGCCACCATGGCGATAAAAATACCATGCATTGGTAATTGTTCAAAAACTGTTTACCTACCCGTTGAACAATTACATTTTTTATTTTCACCAGTTTTGCTTGAACTTTCACGCAACGTCGTGCCACCCTCAGCTGTGATAAGAAAAAGCATAATGAAAAAAATGGGACAAAATCTTTGAGTCTTTTGTGCGGGTATACATTTAGACAGGAAAAAATAAGCAATAATAAGGTTTTTTTTTAACTAAGAAATAATTATTCTACAATGATCAAACTTCAGGTATACTTTAACCCCGTCGTTGGCAGAGAGAATTTGACAAAAAGTGCTCAAAAAGGCAGGAAATTTTTGTTTATACTGAATACTTGTACTCTGGCGTTTTTCAGGGTGCTGATTACGAATCTGAAATCAAAATTCAGGAATTCACAATGACGAACAAATATGACGAATGAAAATACAAATAATACAGATTGATTCGAGTAAAATTTTGAATTTTGGTCCGCCATTCTAGCGCCGCCATTTTGAATTTCCGAATTTTGACTTCAAATTCGGATTCAGCGAGCCCAAAAACCCCCGAGTGAGGCGCCGATTTCAAATCAGAGCAAGTTAAATAGGGAAATAAAGGTTGACGCACTATTGCGATAATGCTGCACAGGGCACGGAATCATTTGACGTACTATTGCGTCAATGCCAACGAAGGGGTTAATAGTATATTTGTCTATAAAACAATTTCTTAAAATTAATTTATCATCAAAATTGGCGTGCAGTCTAACTTCCCGTAGACTTTGATCTGCAAAAAAGTGCAAACATTTTTTCAGCTGGAACATGTATAGTTTCTATGTGACGCTAATTAAAATGAAGAAAATTCAAATTTAAGAAAATGGCACGCGTTTACAACAAAAAAATCAACATTTCACGCAACATTTCTGTAAAATGTGGATTAAAAAAGTAGGTTTTTTTTCCAATTTTTCAAAAACAATTCTCGACAAGTAGAAGGTACCAATATTATCAATATTTCTACCAAGTTTCAACTGAATCGGCTTAATAGTTTTTGAGTAATCCTGCACGTCAATTTCGATAGTGCAGTTTTGAGAAAAAAAGCGTTTAAAATTCACGCCCGCTCCGAATCCGAGCGGTGAGGCACAGCGTTGACGGGCTGCAACGTTTGAAGTTTTTCGAATTTCGCTTTGAAACTTTGGGAAAATATTCTACATATATAATTCTGTCGTTTAAAGAAAAATAAAATCGATTTTTTCATCGTTGTAAATGTATATCCCGCCTTAATTGTAACCTAGTGAAAGTCTCCCACACTCTGCCACAGCTCCGCCATTTTGATGATGAATTAATTTCAAAAAATTGTGTTGTATACTTAAATATACTATTAAAGTATACCCGAAGTTTGATAATTGTAGAATAATTATTTCTTAGTTTGAAAAATCCCTCAATATTGCTTTTTTTCCTGTCCAAATGTATATCTCGCGTTAAAGTTTCAAAACAGATTCAGAAGCTATCACCCCTACGACGGAAGTGAAGCTCTCATTAGAATTCTGCGTGTACGCACTCAGGCATTTTGATAGTAGGTCTTCAGTTGTTAAGTCGTTGTATATTTTTTGTACAACGACTGGACTGAACTACTCCAAATTGCTACTTTCACCGTCTAGACGCCTGCGTGCGTTTCGGAGCGCTCGGAGACACTTTGGAAAATGAGCTCAAAAATTTTTCAAAAAAATGTCCGCGTATAATTCCTTTTTAAAAATGTTATGTTCATAAATCATTGATGCCAACAAGAAGAACAGCCAAACATTTTTTCTATTCAGATGTAACGCCTCAAGCCAATGAAAGTGTTTTCCATTAAGGGGAGGTATCTGAGTAAACGGCGAGAAAAACAGGTAAACTTTGGGAATTTTTATCTCAAAAACTAATGTTTCGATTGAATCCGGATTTTTTTTTATTGGAAAATATGTACATTGAGGTATATTTTGGAATTTTTAAAAATAAATTCGTTGACTGGAAGCGATTGAAACGCGATTATCTCGAAACATAGTTTTCAAAGTCGGTGCCAGATGTATCTCGAAAACGGCTTGTCCGATTTTGTCCAAATTTGGATACAATATTCTTCGATAGTTTTTTCTCGTTCGCCACGTAGTTTTTCACTTGATTGAACCATTGCTTTTTTATGCAATGTGTATGCAATCCAAAATTGTCGGAAATTGCGCACGAAAAACGAATGTTAAATTAAAACGGTCCCAATTCCGTCAAAAATGAAAATGTCAAAAAAATCCTCCGTGGCGACCGAGAAAAACTATCGAAGAATATTGTATTCAAATTTGGACAAAATCGGACGAGCCGTTTTCGAGATACATCTGGCACCGACTTTGAAAACTATGTTTCGAGATAATCGCGTTTGAATCGTTTCCAGTCAACGAATTTATTTTAAAAAATTCCTAAACATACCTCAATGTACATATTTTCCAATTAAAAAACCGGGGTCCAATCGAAACATTAGTTTTTGAGATAAAAATTCCCGAAGTTTGCCTGTTTTTCTCGCCGTTTACTCAGGTACCTCCCCTTAAGTATTTACTGAAGGGCTTCTTCATAAATCCCGAAAGATGTCGCGGACCACGGTTCTTTTGGGCGGTCTCCATAAGCTTGAAATTCGAAAGATATGATTTTTCTATTGCACAGTTTCATAGCCTACGGTCTTAACTTTAATTTACAACAAAGATTCTGCAAAAATTGCAAAAATTGACGGCGTTATGACGTTTTTGGTCAAAGGACAGATTTACCCTTTTTTTTTACCGTTTTTCTCGACATCATGTTTTGGGAAACTGTGTTGGTAGTATTTCAAAATCCATTCGTACGATTCACTTCAAATTCGGACGGGGCATAGGAAAATGAGCTCTATGAAGAAAAAAAATTCAAATGTCTTCACGTATAATTTTTTTTCAAATATCATTTCTCCAATCTTCATACACCATTTCAGCCAATGAAAAAATCGGTTAAAATGTTTGTTCTACGGATGTAACGCCTCAAAAGTTTTGCCCCGATAAACTTAAACATTAACAAATACAGATGAAACAATCTTTGCAAAAGAACGATTTTAACGGAAAACTTGATGTTTGATCTCTCCATTGTGCCAATTACGACCGACTGGATTTTTGCAGACCAACTCTCTGCGAACGCTTCCGAGAGGTAGAAAAGCAAAAGCGGCTCCACCACCACCTCCACTCCCAACGAGTACACCATGCAGCACGAATCTCACGTCGAGTATGACCCTCGCCGAATCGCCGATAATCGACAGCGACAGAATAACTGAGCCGGGCGATTACGAGGCGTGGAAGCAGGAAGCGAAGAACGACAAGGACGAGGCTAACAGAAGCAAGCAGAGCATGACGACGTTGTCGTGCGACGACGAGACGATGAGCTACGACGTGTACGCGGACAAGAGCTCGCACGGAAAGTGGAAGAGGAAAAAGGGACCCGCACCCGCGAGGCCCATTCCTCACAGACGAAAAGTACGTTCTTTCACCCGCGTTTTTCATCGTCGTGTTCATTTTTCATTTTCGATTTCTGTTCAGCCTCGACCGCTAAACTCTCCCACACTATCCGATTATTAAGGCAAGATATACATTCACAACGATCGAAAAATCGATTTCTTTTTTTTTTCTTTTCTAAGGGGTGAAGTAAGAGGCGTAAAAAAACGAGCATTGAAAAAAATGTATAGTAATTAAGTTTGTTTTACAAAAGTGGTTACACAGACTTTTTATGTTATATTTCAACTTGACTTGTACAAATTTTCAAAGAAAAATATTGATTATTTATAAAAATATCGCCATCTTTGTCGGACCCCCTTCGGCATGTAGTGCTTTGCGGTGACCATCATAAAATTTCACTGGATCATCTGAAATAAAAAAAACAAAAGAAGTCATTAATTTAATAATAAATCTAGTCCTTAATCGGAGCTTTTTTCAGAAATTAACAAAATGGCGGCTTCCCAAAGATAACTTTCGATTTTCGACAAAAAAATCGCTCGTTTATTGTTTTTAAAAAATATAAATTTTCAACAAAAATGAAAATCCGTCGATTAAGGACTAGTTTTTAATGCTATCAATAGGCACACCAAATTTCATAAAAATCCATCGAGTGGTTTTTGAATTATAGTGGTCACCGACCTGAAAAACATAGTTTCGAGAAAAACGCGTTTAAAGTTTTTCGCTGTGGATACGGTATTATATGTTCGTAAAATGTTGAGCTCGATGGATGAAGCGAAACTTTTTTTTATGTATTTTGATCCGCTGTATCCGAATACCACAATTTTTTGCCCAAAAGTCTAGCATTCAATTGTTCATAGCCAATTGTTAAAACAATTTTTCAAAAAATTAAAGTTTTTCGGGACGAATTACTTTTTTTAAACATTTTGGGCAATTTTAAATGAAAAGTATTCTTTATAAAATGTTGCTAAAGTTCATAATTGATGAGTAATACATTTTTGAAAATTTCTGAAAGAGTTTTCCATTTTTACACTTGATTTATGTATAGAAATACTAATTAAAAAATTACTGACATCGAATGATCAATTCCTGGCCCATACAATAGGGCTTCTGCCGATGTGGAAGCTTCCAAAATATCAATTTATTGTTGTCTTCGAAGCATTCTGCCTTCCCGGATATTATCGTTTGCGCGTTTGTCAGCCGCTACCTACCATGGGGACCCGACGCCCCTTTACTAATTGTGGGATATCCCGGAAACTATTGATCGGATTAACTTGAAATTTTCAGGCAATATTTTCGAAACATCATACTTCAAGAAAATGTAATGAAAAAAATCGATTTTTTGAAAATTCCGACTGCATCTCACCCCGTAAATGATATAACTATATATGTAGAATATTTTCCTAAAGTTTCAAAGCGAAATTCGAAAAACTTTAAACGTTACAGCTCGTCAACGATGTGCCTCACCGCTTGGATTCGGAGCGGGCGTGAACTTCAAACGCGTTTTTCTCGAAACTGCATTATCGAAAGTGGCGTACACGATTACTCAAAAACTATTAAGCCGATTGAGTTGAAACTTGGTAGAGATATTGATAATATCGGTACCTTCTACTTGACGAGAATTGTTTTTGAAAAACTGAAGAAAAAAACTACTTTTTTAATCCACATTTTACGGAAATGTTGCGTGACATGTTCATTTTTTTTGTAAATGCGTGCCATTTTCTTGAATTTGCATTTTCTTTATTTTAATTAGCGTCACATAGAAACTATACATGTTCTAACTGAAAAAATGTTTGAACTTTTTTGCAAATCAAAGTCTACGGGAAGCTAGACTGCCCGCTGATTCGCAACTCCCGCGGCGACCATGCTGGAACACTCCGCCACAGCCCCGCCATTTTGATGATGAATTAATTTAAAAAAAATTGTTTTCTTACTTTAATATACTATACAAGTATACCTAAAGTTTGAAAATTGTGGAATAATTATTTCCTAGTTTAAAAAATCCCTCAATATTGCTTATTTTTTTCCTGTCAAATGTATATCCCGCCTTCATATTTTTTTTACGAAATGTAACGATAATAACGATAAATATATCAACGATAAATAACGATAAATAATAAGGTCAATAATAACGCTTCGAGTGTTTTTTTTGTTCCATCGTTTTACAGATAAAGGTGATGTCGTTGAAGGACGTGAAACTCGAGCTCGACGAGATCGAGATGCAGCAACAAGGCCTCGAAAAGCAGGGTGTTAGATTGGAACAGCTGATAAGGGACAGAGCAGAGACGGGCGATGCCACCGAAGGTTCGTAATCCGAAGACTTTCATCGTAAAAAACAAATTAAAAGCGTTTGCACCAAACAACGGTAAAAGACATTGGTTCTTTTCGAAAGTACATACGTCAAATAGAAATTTAACCCTGCGCGGTCGCACGGGGACGATCTTGTCCCAAGCGAAAATTCACTTTGAAATTCCTGGCTGCTGTTAGCAATTCATAGCGATAAATGTAATGCGTTTTATACGTAAATAATCGTGGATTCACATGGTAGAAAGATTCAAGAGTATTCGTGAATTTTTTTGAGATTTTTTTAAGCGATTCAACACATTGAAAACCCCGCAGGGTTGACTTCGAAATTTCCATGAGTTATGCTTTATCGTTCTCAAGAAGAAAAAAAATCCAACCAATTATGCGCAGAAACTTGGAAAAAACTAAATTCAGCAGATCAAAGGTGCTCAAATGTGTTTTACTAACGTATTCGCTGCAATCATTGGCGAAATTTCCAGCTGAATTATCAGATCTTCGTGAGAAACTGTGTCGAACTGTCCATATTTTGATCTTTTTTTTCTCGAAAACGATGTGGTGGATCTGATGGTTTGAAGTTGAAGTTCTATGGCGTTGAAGCTTGCATCGTTGGAATGCAACGAAAGTTCTTTTATATTTTTTTCATTCCTTCATTTTTATCACGATCTATAACTTTTTTAGTGAGTTTAATCAGGCGAAAAGAAATTGGCAATAGAAAAAAAAATTAACTTGCTTTGCATTCTAATGATGCAAACTTCGAGATCATGAAGGCCTATGGGACGTATCTACATATTTATCGAAGTAACGGCCAACCATCAATTGCACAATTTTTTTTTGGTTATATTTAGACTACGAATATCACTGATACATTTTTCAGAACCCTTATTAGGGATCCTTAAACCCAAACAAACCCAATCAAGCCATATCTGCGAAAAGATTTAGGATAATCGTAAAAATGTAGTGCTAAAGAAAGAACAAAATAATTTTTTTCCTCAATTAGAAAGGAAAATACATAATTATTGCTCATTTTTAGATAGCAAAAAACATCATTTTTGCTAATTTTTAGAAAGCTAAAGACAACTATTGCTAATCTTTAGAAAGCAAAAGACACTTATCGTTTATTTTGAGAAAGCAAAAGACAATTAATGCTAATTTTTTATTTGTAATAATTATATTGATTTATTAATTTTTCCACAAAGCGGAAAGTTTACGATAATGGGGCATAATTTGAACAAAAACTTGAAAATAAAAATTATTCTACAGGAACAAGCTTGGGCTTCGATGTGGAGGAACTTGTTCTTGAGCTCTTCGCTCTCGTGAACGAAAAGAACGAACTGTTTCGGCGCCAGGCCGAGCTCATGCTACTGCGAAGACAGCAGAGGCTCGAGGAGGAACACGCCGATATCGAATATCAAATTCGCTGTCTCCTGTGCCAACCGGAAGCGACGAAAACCGATTTCGATAAGCAGCGTGAAGAGACCCTCATACAGAGGTTTGTCCATGAAAAATGTCCTATCCACGGATCGCTCACGAACGTTGTACAGTTTTTGTTATAACTATAAAAACTGCCGATTTGCATCCCGTGCTTAAGAGGATTCTCATACTAAGGGCTTGCAACTGGTTGACATTTTTGAAAATATCGTTTTTTTGGTTGTCAACGGATGCTCAAAATAAAAAATTTAAAAAATATTCTCTGAAACTTTCCGTGCCTTTCGAAATTGAGGAAGTTATGGGAGTTTATAGGAAGGTTCCGCGAACCCGCAACTAGTAATGGCGGTTTTTCTCAAAATTTCTTTTTTCAAGATCGGTGACCACGTATCTCAAAAATCACTGCACCGATCAACTTTAAATTTCAAAAACTTTTTTTTACATATCAAGAAGCAGTGCGGAAACGAAGGCATTTTTTTCGATGCAAAGTGTTTTTTATCAACGAAAATAGAGCGTTTTTTTTCACCGAAAATTTATATCTTTACGTTGGACGGCAGCGATTTCTTGGGGCCGGGTTGAAATTCCGAACTTTGAATGCTCCGACGGTTTAAAATTCCAAAATTCAAGATGGTGCCGGGTTAAAATTGCGAACTTTGGATGACCAGAACGCTCCAAACTCCGAAAGAATTTTACACGAAAGACCAAAACTCCGAAAATCTGAACACCGTCGAAATAATTCGGCTATGGAAGTTTTTAAATATTCAATAAATCGACGAATTATTTCAAGAATTTTGTTTTAATTAAGAAGTGATTTTGCGTCAATTTTGAAATTTGTCTAGACAGTGTTATACGTTCTACATCATTTACAGTCAACTGTGTAGACTTTCGCTGGCATGATATTGGCATGGGGGCTGGGTAGAAATTCCGAACTTCAATGTTCCGAAATTACAACGTTCGTCAAGATCATGCCAGCGAAAGTATACACAGTTGACTGTAAATGATGTAGAACGTATAAGATTGTCTAGACAAATTTCAAAATTAACGTAGAATCTATTCTTATTAAAAAAATGTCTTTAAATAATTCATCGATTTATTGAAAATTTTGAAACTTTTAAAACCTCCATAGCCGAATTATTTTCACGGTGTTTAGATTTTCTGAGTTTTGGTCTTTCGTGTAAAATTCTTTCGAAGTTTTGATCTTTCGGGGTAGTATTCTATCGGAGTTTTGAGCGTTCAGCTCATTCAAAGTTCGGAATTTCAACCAGACCCCGATTTTTTTCAAAACTCAATATTTTATTCATAATTTATAAATATTTTTTTATACAAAATATCTCCCACATTTATAAATACTCTTTTTTATACAAAAATTGTCAACGGTACTTAAAACCATACGCTTGAATGCCAAAAAATGGAGGCCTGCACACGTTTTTCCAGAAAAAAATCACGAAAGTTCCTTTTTTTTTCCGGCCACGAGTTAGGTGTAATCCGTTCGAAGGATTGCCATAGTAAAGAATCGCATATACGATGAGGTCATTGAGTTTCCGTGAGTCTCAAAATGTTCATTTTCGTTCAAAGGTTGGTGGAAATCGTCGAGCGACGTAACGAAATCGTCGAGTGCCTCGAGATGGACAGACGCCGGGAAGTCGAGGAAGATCGCAGTATAAACACACAAATGGGAATATACGCCGGTAAAAAATCCACAATTAAGAATCAAAAGCTTGCCAGTGGATATCAACGAGAAGAAAAAAAAAGGATTTCCATTGTGACGTCTAATTTTTGTTTCGCAGCCAAAAACAAAGCTGACTTTGTCAAGGAGCTCGAAGACGAGGAGAGCAATCGTTCGAGGAAATCGAAGAAGACGAAACTCAAGGAGAAGGCGAAAGAAAAAATATTGCGCAAAGTCCATAAGAAGGACGCCGACAAGGACGTGGACGAGACTGAAGTTAAGCTGAAACGCCAAAACAAGAAAAAGTGGTTCTAAAAAAAACAATCAAGCGGATAAGGGCACATAAGAATACGGAAAAAAAAACAAATACAAATGAACAACAAAACTTTCGCAGTGATCGAAAGTACGAGAATCTCGTTCTAACTATAGTTAAGTATTGTTCAGTCAATATTTAATACGCATTTTTTCTCTCCTTTATACATACGTTTTTCCTTTTTTTTTCACTATTGTTATATTTATATTTAAACGGAATAAGTTAAATATGTACGTTTGTAGTTAAAAAAATATAGATTGACAATAATATATAGTTCCAATGTTCCCTTGCGTATCCATGCGGGCTTCTACGGTCCCATACCTTTTCACTTCGACTCCACCCTTGTCACTTCACTATAAACAGTTCCTCGTAAATCGTCGTAAATTCTCGTAGCGGTCCTCCATTCAAACATTGACCGAGACCAATACTTCCGGTAGATTGACCATAACACAGCTCAGCAGTCAATCTGGTGCTGCAAATATGAATATTTTTTCGAAATCTTATCTCTATACTGATCCTATTCTAACACTTGATGTTGATATTGTACGTAAGAACACGGAAATATACAATTTTTTAATACTCGGTGTACAAATGAGTTCTCGGCATTTTTTCACGTAAATAGTGATTTATTCACTCAAAGTATGTTTTAAGGTAATCCTATGGCTAGGCTTCAATCCATAGGATTTTCATTTTTTTTGAGCTTCGCTAAATATATTAATAATCGTCTCTATTAAATTTCCGGGTCGGTTATCGACCTAATTACAGAAAAAAAAAATTGAAATTGCGTATTTTTGTGAAGGAATTCCGAGACGACGTGCAAAAACCCAATTTCCGGTCGCTACAAAAGTGTATATAACAGTGGAAATCCGTCAGATTCTTAAAAATAATCTGATTTACACACTTAACACTTGTGGTAATCCAATGCTCTTAGAAAAAAAAATACGCTTATTGACCTAACTTTTATGCAATATCAAGTTTAATTTGAACATCCGGTATTGGATGTATTACCACTTGCTGTGATAAAGAGACGTGACAGCAAGGCAACAGCTGACTGTAGTCCTAACCTCATCTCACTCATTCGCATTTCCACACATATTTCAATTTCAAGACGTATTTCGCCGACACCAAATTTCCACGCTTTTTACCAGTCGTGGCCCGAATACAATGCTTTATATTTCCCGCACCTGACATTGTTTTGACAGATCAACGTTGAAAAGCATGGAGGTTAAACTCGCCTGGTTGAGTAAAGAGAGACGGAGATAGAACCAATGTTGTCAAATATCAAATTTAGAAATACTGCGCGAATCGTTGGAATAACTATTTTTTCATTTTTCTAAATAAATGTGAACTTGTGTCGGGAAATATTTTTGTGTCGGGAAATATAAAGCATTGTATTTATTCAACAGTTTACACATGGAAAATTTCAATTATTACAAATTATTTTTGTTTGCGTGTGTTAAAAATATGAATTGCACAAGTCTCAAGTATGATCAGTGGTATGACTAGTGTGGAGCGATAGGATTACCTTAAGGGGAGATATACACCTAGGAACCGGAAAAAAGGTCATTTTTGTGAATTTTTTCAAGGAAAACTATTTGAAATTTCGGATCGGGGTTTTAATTATCTAAAAGTATATACATTCAAAAATATGTTTAGTTTTCTTTATTTAAAAATATAAAAAATATACAAGGATATTGTATGATCCTTGGAGCGTCGTCAAAAAATCTGCGTATACGGTACCCACTGGCGTTTCTTCAAAAATCATCTGAAAAAAAAAAACCAAAAAGATGATCAAATTAGATACTATAATCTAGTACTTGTCATAGCCGATTTTGAAAATATTGATTTATGACAAAATGGCGGACGTTTGAACATGAATAGTGACTTTTGGGCCAAAAATAAGTTATTATTTTGCGTATAAAACGAAAACTAAGTAACGAAAAAAAATCCTATGGGAAGTACTAGATAATGGTGTATAGAATAACCACAAAAAACCTCAAGGCAATCGGTTCATTGGTTTTCGAGAAATTTTGGGTACCGATTTGAAAAGCGTGGTTTTGAGAAAAACGCGTTTGAAAATTTGGGAATGAATAAATCATGAAATTTGTCAACTTACATGGAATCATCGATACCAGGCCCATAGTGTAGGTCTTCTACGGTCGACGGAATGTTCATAGCTTCTAAATCCTCGACCTCGACCATCCAGGTGTATATCTCTCCTTAATCGGGAACGTAATCTCCGGTTGCTTCCACACATTTCCCCCACCTGTCAGGCAGATCACGAATTCCTTGGCGGCAAAGAGACCGTGGTTTTGAGTCGATAAAGTCGGTAAGGGAATTGTTTACTTCATTGGATGTTTTGAAGTGGCTATCAGTCAGACGATGTTGGAGCGATCGGAACAAGTGGAAATCCAATGGAGCCAACTCTGGTAAATACGCTGGGTGCGGAAAAACTTCCCAGCACCACGAATCTAAAGCATCTCCGGTCCTTTTTGCTGTGTGTCGTCTGGCATAGTCATGCAATAATATGGCCGGCCTAGGTCCTTTGCATGTGTAAGGCCGTTTTGAATCTAGCCGAGCTTTTTCAAACGACTGGAAATGTCATGTTGGGTAACTCCTAATGTAGTAGCAAGCTCCGATTGCGTTCGGCAAGGATCTTCGTCCAGCAACTGCTACAAATCCGCGACTTCAAATTTGTTGGGCGTTCTGCTCTCTCGCTTACCTCGAGGTCGAAATTTACGCTCTGGAATCTTTGAAACCACTTCTTCGCGGTACCGATGGATACGGCATCTTCCCTCAATGCCTGACAAATCATCTACATAACCTTGGAAGTATTTTTTTCAATTCGAACACGAAAAGCATGCAGTGCCTTATAAGCGCGTTGTTGCAACGAATTTTGCTCACGACGTATATTTTGAGATTATGTTAGGCCATTGGTCTGGAAAAATATTCTACGAGGTTGGTATCATGTAGGACCAGACCTGGAGAGCAGATTTTTTCGTTGAATTATTCAATACAACCGTTTTTATTCTCAGGCCGAGAACTTATTTGTACACCTAGTAAAATCTAATTTCATTGAAAAGTTTATGGTTTATTCAATATTTTTACATTAACTAAGCTTCTCTTTCGTGATTGGCTTGAGTGCTACTCTCGAGGCAGTCCCGTCGTCCCCGATACCTATTTTCGATGATTTTTGTCTTGGTGAAAGCGTTTTCCTTGCTCCGAAGGAGCCAAGATTTTCTGCAAATTTATTTCGATCCTTGATATCTATCCCGAAATAAGGTGAAAAATCACTTTTTACGAAACCTGTATTTATTTCTTTTCTAATTTTTGAATAACATACTCTCCGCATATAATTAAAAAACAAAACAAAGAAAACATTTATTAAATGAACTGCCAATGACACTCACTATGAAATTAATGGGAAGTTGGGGAAGAGAAGAAAACCAACCAAAAGTAATGAGTATAAAATGGCGTTAATATTTTTCGGAAATTTTGAATATTCGTACAGGAGTGTCGTCGAGCTGTAAGAATAAATTTGGCTTTGGTACAGACTCGTCCTCGTACGACAATCCACATACATCTGGAACAAAAATATTCATTTGTGATCAATGGAAATTTCACAGTTGGATTATCACGAAAAAAAAGCGTAATTTCGTTTTACGGGGTGTGAAAATGAATTTCTTGCTTTTTCTTGCAAACCCATTTTTTATAAAAGTATAACATTTGAATGAAAAAAAGTCTCCACATTGCTAAGATAATGGTAAAGTGTGAGACTATTTTCACGATGGAAATATTTCTTGTATTTTTATAAATACGTCTTTTACTTTCATAAAAACCAAGAAATTCGTATTCTCGATACTTCATTAAAAATAATTAATTTCCGGCCGTTAGGTAAGTTTGAATCCCGTCAGGTGTCGTGTCGTGTTCAACGATTGATATCGAAAGAAAAAAAGCCAGAAATCTCAACTTCGCACCTAATTTTTTGAAAAACGCAGCAAGAGTCTCTTCGTTTCTCACTGTTGTGGCGACAATTACGAGAGGATTCGATCTCCTGATAAGAACGCCGAGGGTTTCGATGAACTCGCCGTGAATGCGCTCGTCGTAAATGACATCCGACGCCAAAACGACATCCGGGTTCGTCCCGTCCGCTTCCGCGTCGCTTTCACTCGTCAACGACCAGTTGAGGAATTTTATTCTCACGTCCGTAGTTCGATAAATCATTTTGTACGATTCCTCGTTCCATGCGACCGTGCGCACGTCGTCGGAACTCGTTTCTTCCGTTTTGCCGAAATTCAAACGCACGTTTTTCACGATCGTATCGAGTACCGCCGGATGACAGTCGGAAAAAGTGTAGCGTTTCGGCGAACATGTGCGTATGACCGAGAGCCCGACCAGTCCCACACCCGAGCCAAGCTCGAGGACCAGCTTGTTCTTTATTCTCGATTCGTTCGCGACGCACCATTCGATCAGAGGAAAACTAGCCTGGTAATTTGCGGAAATCAATTGTACAAAGATTAATCGCCAATTATGATTTTCGTAGAGCAATATTGCCATTGGGTTGAAGCTTGCAACGGGAATTCTTTTTTCTTCCCTTATTTCTTTATGTTCATTATCGAAAATATGTTCTTGATCATTTATGTCTCAGTTTGTTAATAAATATCCTGAAAAACGATGGAGTGATTTTTGTCGCTCAAATCCGCAAAAAAATATAATTTGGAAATTCACGAAAATTCATCTCCGTTTATTTATCCGTTTATTTATTATATCTCAGTTTATAAATGAAGATCCTGAAAAACGATGGAGTGATTTTTATCGCCCAAATCCGCCAAAGAAGAGATATTTTGGAAATCCACAAAAATTTATCTTCGTTGCGTTGCAATGATGCAAACATCAGCATAAAAATTTATTGCTCACACATGGTTAAGTTTTTACGAAAAAATGAAGCATCAGGCTCTGGAGAATTCACCAATGCAGAGCTTACGGATTTTCTTTTGCGCTAAATATTACTTATCTTTGAGAAATTACTGCCTTAACGCTTCAATATCATCGAGACGTTGAGGCTTCTGCTCATCGACGTTCTGCTTTATCCTATTATGGGTTTTTAGAAATTGAAAATGGAGGATTTCAATATTTTCACGCCACACCTCATCTACGACTGGGTACTTCACTCGTACTAATCCAAACAAACTCAACGCCAATTGCTAAAACCCGGGTCACAACATTAAATAAAAAATCGATTTCTTATTTTATATGAGATCGAAGTTTGCATCGTTGGAGTGCAATGAAAATGATTTTTGTCTACTTACCCAAAATTGTTTGAGCAGATTTCAGCTACGAAAATCCATTAACTGTTTTTGACGATAATTCGTTGGAGATCTGCATTCGAAATTTGCCCAAAAACATTTGATATTCGAATAAAAGTGAGGAAAGAAAAATTATTTTGAAAAAATTGCGTTCCAACGATGCAATCTTGAACATCATTATTTTACCACAGGCATGGCCTTTCCGTCCAAAAAAAAGGAAATACCTGCCAAGTACACAGGCCGGTCGTTCCATCCGATATTAAATTTTTACTCTCCTGCAGGATCAGCCTATCCGTGCCATCTTCATGTTTGAACAAATATTGCCGGTAATGAGTGGAGTTTCCTTCGTCGCTGAGCACCATGTACTTCGTCAACGTTTCGTACAATTTGTCGTAAAGCTCTTCTTCGCCGTTGTTCTCCGACTTGAAACAAAGCATACAGCTGTTAGTCTTTCCTGTATAAGATCATCGAATATCAGTAAAATGCTTTTTCTTTTTGAAATGTTCACTAAACCTCTTCGATCAGGGCACGGAGAAAGGCTATCCTGTACGACAATCTGGGCGGATATTTCATCGATCTGGCGTCCTCGATGGTGCTTTCGAATATCCTCCTTTGCGTCTCATAGTTCATGGGCTTATCGTTGGATTTCTGTGTGGCGCCACATGGCGAACAATGAAAACACAAAATATCGACGGAGCATCATTTGGAAAGAAGAAACGGTTTAATGCGGGCTCTACACGATGACTCATCACGGACCACTGTGCAATGACCATCGATGGCTGCGACTCGACCACACGAGGGGCATGGTGGGCGATCGTGCAGGGCTCGCATTTGGTAGGCCCATCATAACCGTACGATCGCTCATCATGACCTGCCGCGCGACGACCATCGCACGGAATGTCATGATGGGCCATGGTCGCGTACGCAAACTACGTAACGTTAAATTCCCCAGTTTTCGACCGCTCCCCCTTCCCCCACCTTCCAAGACCTCAACGCCTGCCCCCCCCCCAGTCTCTATTCTGTTACGTAACGGGTGCTTTGTGAAAAGCTTTGGGCCTATATTCAGAAAAGAAAGTTTTTTTAGTTCCCAATAACAATTCATTTTTTAATTTAAAAAAATCATTTTTTATTAAACATTAAAATCTGTTGTTACATTGTGAGTAAACGAAAATCTATTTATAGGACGACAGAATTATTCTGGGAATCCTATATTGTCATCTACGAAGGGATTTTTGTTCCATTCATTCACGCGTTCTATCAGAGGCAAGTCAGAATCGGAATCTCCATCGGCGGTGGTCACACCTTGTGTGACTTCTACCTTCACGTCTTCTTCGGCCACCCACTCCATCATGTCGGGTGTCAACTGGCACAGTAGCTCTCCCTCATGCCGCGTGATAACTCGCCTAACGGGGACTTTATCCGCAGGCGTTGCAATCGAGTGAACCTTGCTCTTGTGGTATGCAACTGCTTTTTCAGAGGCGAAATAAAGGTCACAAATATTGCAGGTTCTGTCTCGCAACTGATCGCTTATTGACGGGCAGAAGAAATCATAGGGCATTGCAGCGAATCCAACATGGTTGGGCTTCGCTGTTACCGAGGATCTCAACAGGAGTGAAGCGAAACGGTCGTTTCCGTCCCCTGTGGGCTGCGGAGCTTCAGGGCCGCGGGCTGTTTGGACGAGAGAGTAAGGTGGGGGCAGAAACCCATCTGGCAGGATCCGGCGCAGGCCACTTCGAGCTTCCTTGCAGCACGAAGAGTCGGTGCATTTCACGATCTGTATTTTAATACAACGCCTATTATCTAAACGTTTGCTACAAAGCTACCACGAAACTATCATTACTTCCTTGGATGCCTCTTACCTGCAGCAAATACTGACTCTCCCTAACGTGCTGCGCGTACCAGTCTGCCGGTGGCAGAGCTGGGACGGAGAGAGCCTCTTCGGGCTGGATATACTCGGCGAACACTTTGTGCCCATCTAGGACCAGACCATTCCAGATGTCGGCCAAAACTCCACCGGCGTGAGCTAAATTCTGGACCTCCAGCTGTGGGTCCACAGTTTTTCCGTTGACATTGAGGTGGGACCCGAAATGTTGGTGTTCAAGGAGGACACCTGCCAGCTCCTTGCTGAGCGGAGCCATTCTCCTTTCGACACGGCTGTGCGCACTCGTTCCGGGCGCGTTTGTGAACATGTACAAGGCGTCTAGGTTGTGCTTCTGGAAGTGGTCGATTGCGTGCGCAATCACCTTGGGACATCTAGGATTTTCCTCGGGCCCACCGTCGACGGATAGGATGACAACTGGCTTGAGAACACCCTCGCCGTTTGCCATTAGATCGTGGAAGCATTGCACACCGAGTATCTTCTCAAAATCGGCAGCGTGCGCCGAGACTGTCGAAGAAGAATGCTTCCCACTTCTTATTGCAATGTACGTTGGACCAGAGTAGGAAACTGCGTCTGGCTGGTCCATAGAATGCGGCTTGATGACATTATAGGCGTAAACAGAGGGCACCAGCTTGTGTCGCTCTGCTATCACCCAATCGTGATCGGGTAATCTAGTCTAAAACGAAGTATGTAAGTGTCACCGCAAATGACAGTAATTACAGACGCAACTCGGAAGTTATTGAAAATACCTGATAGTCTAGGTGCATCAAAACTGGTGCTTGCTTGTTTACGGCTGTTACGCCCAGCGACACTCGAGCCTTGTCGTCTTGTGATATAAATATAACTTGATCTGGACCGAGAATAGTTGCTAGTGTTTCGACGCCTTGGATGGTTGCCTTGCAAAAGTTCTGGTCTATATGGGCCTTTCGAAGGTCTGCCTGTGGACAAAAAAGTCGCACAGGCACCGTCATGACGTGTTTCTTACCCTCGTGCGGAGTCGTTTTCTTTGGAACAAGACGAAGGTACGTTGCAGTTTGTGATATGGTGAAGCCTATTTTTTCCAATTCCTTGTGGAGATCAGACAGCGTCCTGCAGGTGCGAAGTATAATACGATGGCGCATGTCTTTCGCGCTAGCTCCGAAAGGCACAAGGTTAACGATTGCTTTCAGCAGCTCAGGCTGATCTTCCTCCAGCCTGGGACGTGCGAGTTCATCGGGCACTCTCAGACGTGTATCCAAGTCAGGGTTTTTGATCATAGCTTCGGCAAGTATTTCTCTTCTGCGAGCTCTCCATTTTCTTAGACGTATCGCACTCTTCTCCTTGACTTTCAGCTCGGAATCTTTTTCCTTCATTTTTTGTTGAGCTTCCGTAAGCCCGGTAAGCCCTCTTCTACGGTCTCTCCATCTTTTTACACGCATCGCATTTTTCCTCTTGACTCTCAACTCAGCCTCTTTTTTCTTCAATTTCTTTTCCAGGGCCTCCAACTTCTTGTTCATTTCACTTTCATCCACCACTTTTGCTGCCGTAGCTTCGGCAAGCCCTTTTCTGCGATCTCTCAATTTTCTTTGACGCTTCGCATTCTGCTTCTTGACTCTCAGCTCGGATTCTTTTTCCTTCATTCTTTTTTCCAGGTTCTCCAACTCCATGTTCGCTCCACCATCATCCAGCCCTGCATCTTTGTTTAGGAGAAGGTTCTGTATTTGTACCTTGATTGTATTGATTTCCTTGCGAAGCGCGTCCTGGCTGGGCGCACTGTAAGTGCGGTTGAGAGGACTGTCCACTATCTCCTCTACATCGCTAGACTCTCGTGCCATAGGGCGCTTCCGATTCCCTGTTGAACATTTAAAATGTAAAAAAAACATCCTACAAAGATATTTTTATTATGAAAGATATTTTAATAACTTTGCCTTCGATTAGACTGTTTGCATCTAAATTTATCACCGGAATGGGAGTTCCCAGCATATCCAAAACAGTTTTGTCGCCAGCCTCGACAACGGCGCCCGTGGAACACGATGGCTCGACACGAGTGGGCTGCGCAGGACCGGTCGGTGGCGGTACCTAAAACCGGCAAATTCATCAAAAAATAGGATTTTTGGGTTAACCTCGACAAATCTATTTCATAATAATTTACATATTATGTTATATTGAACTATAAATCAACCGGTACAATTATATAACTATTTTTTAGATATACTACAATCAAATATATTAATTATTAATACAATAACATAATTTGGAGTTATATTATTATTATTTTATAATAATCATCAATATTTGATAATAATATTTCCAACAAGTTTCAACTCAATAGGCGTAAGGCGCTATACCAGTGTGACACTTTCAAAAAATCGATTTTTTTGCCTTTTTCGACAGTTTACACTTTCAAGAATATCATTGTCATTTATATCATTTATGTCAATATCATTTTATCGTGCAAAAATCGCTAGTTAAATCTTGAAACGCGTTTTTCTCGAAATGAGATTTTTCAAATTTGCTGACATTGTAACTCAAAGAGAAATTATCCGGTTGAGTTGAAATTTGAATTGAGTACTCTTGAATATATTTACTCTACAATGACGTAGGATATTTTTGATTGGATGAAAATGGACGATTTGGCATTGAAAAAAAACGACCATTTTATAGGCAAGAAAACAGACTTTTTTTTCATAACTACTCCATTTTGTTAGATTTTGATATTTTTCGAAAATCCTACGACATTGTACAGGAAGTACCTTCCAGTTTAACGACATTTTTTCCGTTTTTCGGTTTCAGCTACTTAATTGGCCGGAATCATGTCAGCAGTGGAGACTTTTTTTTTTTTGGCGCCTCCAAAGACAGCGCATACGTCGCTTGGATCTCAATATTTTTCTATGAAAAAATTACGTAATATAGGTCAAATATAGCCAAATATATTCTCAATTTTCCAAAAAATTCAATTGAGTACTTTTCTTCCAAAAAATTCCCGAAAATCACCCAAATTTTCATCGTTCACACTGGTATAGCCCCTTAATAGTTTTTGAGTAATCCTGCGCGCCAATTTCGAAAATGCCGTTTTGAGAAAAACGCGTTTGAAGTTTACGCCCGCTCCGAATCCGAGCGGTGGGGCACAGCGTTGACGAGCTGCAACGTTTGAAGTTTTTTCGAATTCTGTTTTGAAATTTCGGAAAAATATTCTACATATATAGTGCTATGGTTTAAAGAGAAAAAAAATTAATCGATTTTTTGGTTGTAAAAATGGATATCCCGCCTTAGGTATATATTCAACTACTTTTATACCAATTGTCATGAAAAAGATCTTTAAAAATAACCAAGATATATGCCTTGATTCGACGGCGAAAAAAAGTCTCTTCATTGTCCCATCGATATCTTGACGAAAGTTTATCTGTAAATAAAAAGTCAAAAATGTATCGATATCTATAGAAATGTAGCTATCGTTATGTGTAGCTGTTTTTCTTATTTTGTTTTTTTTTTCAAAATGGTGACGGCTTGAAGATTTTTTTTATATTTTCAAGGCCCTTTTTGGTGTATTCAAGCAGTCTTTAAAAATAGTAATTGTCAAAATTTAAAAAGTCGGCCACGCAGTGACAGTGCCTTAGTCATTGCGCGATTAGAAAAATGATTCAAAAAAATTGAATATCGGTTGATATGTTTTTGAGTATTCGCTGGGACAAGGTCGAAAAAAGTTGTTTCGAGAAAAACGCGTTCAAAGTTTTCGTTCGGTTTTTTAAAATATAAAGTTGTGTTTTTTCTAGAATATTGATACTTACATTAAAGTATCTAGTCCCGGGCAATATGACGGTTCTTCATCTTCGTTATATTTCACAAAATAATAAGACCCTGCACTTCATCTATTGTGAACAATGCCACCTACCTGTTCTCACTAAAATGTCTGTAACTACGTTAATTTTCGGACGTTTGATTTAAAATTTTGCCAACATATTTCTGAATATATGTACTTGCAAGAATTATAAAAAAAAAACAAAAAACAAATCTTTCAAAATTGCTTGGGGAAAGTGGGAAAGGGAGAAAACCACTGTGCAAGTTTTTGCCTCTCCCTCCCCCCATGTACGTAGGACTGTAACGCCTGGCCAGACCCCCACCCTCTCCCAAATTGCGTTACGTAATTTGCGTACGCCCCCTTATCGTGTAGAACTCTTATCAAACGTGCAATAAATGTCGGACCAGCGTGTAGACGCGTACAGTAAGGTGGCACAAATTTGAGCTCTATTTTTTTTCCTTCTTCCCACCACTCAATTATCTTCTTTAAAGAAAAACAAATTATCGCCGAGTCTGCGAGTGGTCAAAAAATATTGAGGTCACTTAAGCGTCCCAAAAATTTGAATTCTCATTAAAACATCGATTTGTTCTTTTTCGTCCAATTCTCACCCGTGAATTTAACGCTTTATAATTTAGAAATTAACGTCGCGAAAGCTGCAGCTGGTCAATGAATATTTAGTGATAGCTCAAGGTTTTCAAAATTTACAGTTTCCGCCAAATAATAAATCTCGCATGCACTATAATTCCTTGTCGCATGAAAACAAAACAAACAGCAAAGTGTTGAATAATTTATTATAACAATTTGCAACAAATCTGAAATGTTACTCTGAATGATTTATTATAATAATTTGTAACAAACACCAATTAGACGATATGTGTTATGTATTCTTACGTTTTATTGTATTGAGGCGTAGGTCGTCACAGAGTCCAACTACGATTGGTCCGCAATTTGACTAACGAGACCAACTGTAAGATGCATTATGGTGCACGGAAAACAGCTGCCATTTCAGTTTTACGGATAAAACGACTTATAATTTCGTTTGCGGTCAAAAGCTTTGAAAAATTATTTTATGAGAACAGAGATAATAATTCTTGGGTTAGAAGTGTGAGGTACATTTGAAAAATCTGTTTCTAAACAAGAAAGGATTAATTGTTCTGAAAATTTTACAAAGCATCGATTTTAAGAGTGAGAGGAGTAAAAAAAAAATCGGTCAAAAATGTCAACTACGAAGCTCTTGAGTGACCACTAAATATTCATTGTCTGGCTAGAGCTTTCATTAGGTTAAGGGCAGGGTAGGGATTTCACCATGAAAAAAAAACGCTTTTTTTTTCATCTACATGGATAGAGTAAATTTATTGAAACCTTTTGTACATTGTTAAGTGTCATTTCAAGAAGATTCCGTGAAATTTGTACGCGAAAATATCCACAAACAAGCCGGTGCTGCGTTTTTCTTAAAACCACTTTTTCAAAGCTCGTGTTCACTGCCATTTGAAAACTACATGACCGATTTATTTCAAACTTGGTACACACTTTCTACATATAAAATACCTCCCCCCAACGGTTAGTTTGAGATTTTTTTACATTGAGAGGGTTTTCCACCCCCAAAATGGCGGAATTTTTCGTGAAAAATAGCACTTTTCACTTTACATGACCACCAAAAATTTAGAAATGAAAAAAAAATATCAAAGACCATTGGGGGGAGGATTTGATGATACTTTGATTAAATTTTAATGGTACTTGATTTCAGATAATTTCTAGCTGAGATACAGTGAAAACCGCAAATCGTGTTTTTCCAAAGGCGTTCTTGGAAAAGCTTTGTCACCAGCTTGTTTGTGGATATTTTCGCATACAAATTTCACGGAATGTTCTTGAAATGACACTCAACAATGTACAAAAGGTTTCAATAAATTTACTCTATCCATATAGATGAAAAAAATTCCTAAATGTTTTTTTTCACGCTGAAACCCTTACCCTTCCCTTAATTAAAAAATTATACAGCGTAAAATTCATGGGTGAGAGGTAGACGAAAAAAAGTGGATTTTTTAATAAAAATTTGAATTTTGGGAGGCTTGAATGACCCCTAAATATTTGTTGACCCCTCACAGCTGTCGTGACAATTTTTTTTCTTTAAAGAAGATAATTGGATGGTGAGAAAAAGGAAAAAGAAAATAGCGGTCAAATTTGGGCCATCCTAGTGTACAGCCACTAAGCGCCGCTATCTTTTGATGTGTGGTTGAAAAATCCGCAACAAAGCTATCGTAGGCCAATGCAATCCTTTTCGCGCCACTGCGCACAAACCTGTCATCTGCACAATGGCTGATCGTGTAGAGTGTAGAATAAGCACAACGGCATGTACGAATTGAACATAACCTCACAAACTCCCAGACGGAGCTTTGTCACAGATAGTCAAGTTTTTCGACAGAAATAAAGCATCAAGCTCTGTGGAATTCACCGATGGAGAATTTGACGCTATTCTTTTGCCCTAAGTCATTCATCTCTGCGAAATCAGTTCAAAACTTTCAGCTATCTCTCTCGCATTAATATTTACCATGGTGCAGCTTTCTCTCGGCGGTGACTTACCGGAAAGACGAGTTTGGCCATTGGGGTGCAACGGAGATACTGCCTCTTGACGTACTCGACGTCATCGTCGTCCAGGGACATGGTCCCGCAATGTTTCGTCTCTGGAAAATGAACAAAGTCCCGGTAATCGCATATTTGAGGTTACGCTTTGCCAAAATCATTTTCAATCGTGGCCGAAGTCATTTTGATTAGCTCGTTAATTTCCCGAAATCGTTCAAGTGAGGAAATAAAGATTAAGGGAACCTTTCAGTCAAGTTTTTGTCTTTCGATACCTTTGTGGCTTTGAATAAAACGATGTTGCTCGAAATTTCGTAGGAAACGAATAGTTCGTGTACTGCGGTTGCTGAATTCGTTCTTCAGGCGTTCAACGTTACTGAATGGGTCAACTTTCCCTCGGAAATGATTTGCGTTCCGTCGCGATATAGAGCGAACAAAAACTTTCACGAAGTAGCTACTGTGTTTTTACGTAAACAAAGAACCGATATCTCAATTCCCGCGTGGATCGCCAGTGCGCGTCCACCGAGAAACTGCGATTAGAGTGACGTTGGCGATATGCCATTGCGGTGAACAAGAAGACTAGCGGTAAGGACACGGTCTTACATACAGGTCTGACAACGGCGGTAGTAGGCACCCTTAGCGGTTCTATTTTTTATTCCGATTTCTGCTGCTTGGTGCGTGACGGCAAGGGGAAGTAGTGGTGCGACGAAGAGAGAAATAGAGAAATAAAAACACGATAAAAAATGTATCACGGTAAATCGCGTAGAACCTTCTGGTATATGGTCGCAAATAAAGGTTATTACGACAATCGTGCCACAAAAACATACGTAAACACCTTGGGCCCATTCGCCGGTAAGAGGTAAGGGGGAAACTACTTCCCCTCGCTAGTAGCGACGCGTAGCGGCGCCTAGTGAATCGAAAAGTGAAGCCGATAAGCGTGCCTACCCCCACACGAAAATTTAGCTTCGTTGCAAGACCTGTATGTAAGACCGTGCTTGAAACGCGCCCGGCCATGGTCTTACATACAGGTTTATCTCTAGTCTTCATGATACAGGTCTTGAAACTCGCTCAAAATTTCAGTGGTGGGGGATGGCCTCTTATTGAAGCACCGACTGTTTCAACTCGTGACCACGAGGATCGCTGCTATAGAGTGGAGGAGGGAAATATGGTGGGGACAGGCTGTGTGAGAGAGACGGAAATAGATTTCAAAAGTAAACAAAACCCAAACATAACCGCTGATTCACGCGACGTGCTCTACTTGTAAACTTGTAAAAACGGTGATATTGAAAAATTACTAAGTGGTGTATTGTGCCAACGTGTAAAACAGGCTCTCGGAGTGAAAAATCGAAACGCTCAGTGTTTCGGGTGCCGAGAGACTTGGCGCAATTAAAAAAATGGGAGGCTGCGATACGGGGAGTTGGGAAATTAGAGCCGAGACACGTTGTGTGCGAAAATCATTTCGAACCGAAATATATTCATCGAGAACGGGCGAAACAGGCGTTGGAGCCGGGAACTTAAAAAAAATGAAAAATTATAGGGATCATTCCAATAAATACTTTCCAGGCTGGAAAACATAAAACAAAGTTAGTAAATTATTTTCATTTATCCTACTCGAGAGTCCTTCGCTTAATGGTCGGAAAAGAGGTGCTTTTTTATATTTACGAACGCAAACCGTTTCGGAAACTGCAAAGTAGAGATTATTGAAAATGTTTCTTGGGACATGCATTAAAATTTTTCGACGAGGAAATGAAGAATTGCAAAAGAAGCACTGTTTCTTAAGTATTTGTTTCATTTTCAAGAAATACATCTTGCAAGTGTTTCGGTCTGGATTCCACTTCGGTCTGGAATAGTTGCCACTTATTTTCCGGTCGATTAAAACAACGCGTAAAGCCTATTCTTTTTATAAAAACTAAAACATGTTTTTAAAAAACCGAGCGCACAGGGATCGAACACCTGAAAGCAGCATTACGAAGCTTGCACCGAACCCCTCGACCAACACGAGCTCACATTAACACCTATATAAAAAACATGCATATTCATTGTACCCACTTGGATAACTATAGTCTTTTGGTTTTTTTCAGGTTTACGATAAAGTTACTTTTAATTGTATTTAGGTCCATCATGCATTTTTGACATTGAATATCATAATTTTCCTACACCAGCTAATTGTACAGCTAGGTTAGGTTCCTATGAGGCAACAATCGATTGCCATCTCTCTCGCACAGCCTGCATCACTCTATCGCAGCTACACTCGTGGTCACTAGGCGAAACGGCCGGTGCTTCAATCCGAGGACATACCCCCACCACCAGAGTTTCAAGACCTGTATGCAAGACCGTGCGCCCGGCTCACTCGGTTCGCGAAAGTGCCGTCGGATGGCGCGCCCCGATCATTTTCCTCGCTCCTCGTGTACTGTAGGATAATTATCCGAGAGCTACTTTTTAATATTTTTATAAATAAAAAACACATGCTGTTAACATTGCACCGTCATCGTTTCGTCAAAGCACCATTTGCTAGTCCACGGGCCTTTTTACCAAGTCATTTTAAAATCCAACCTTTCATCAATTTAAATAAAAGCGGCTCTTATTTCAGTGCATTAACATTTTTCCGTCTTCGCCCACAATGTTTGCGAGAATTCTATGAATGTCGCGTAACACAAAAACGAAACGTATCGATGATACATTGAAGATCCGATCTCACAATGCACTACACGAATCACATCCAACACGCAAGAGCTCGGTTATAAAAAAGGAAAATTATAAATTCCGTTTCTTGAAGAGTTTATTGTTGGTAAATGCATTGAGTAATTGGTATTCATCGTGTGCGAAGCAGCGAATTATGTTCGCTTAGTGAAATCGTGTTCCCCGCCCTTTTTTCTTCGTAATTAACACGGCGCGGACACCCGCGCGATGTGACGCGCTCGTGTATACTCCCGGTCTCGCACACTTTATTGCAATGAAATAGTATAATAATGCAACAATTTAATGGCCGTGGCTGGGACGACGCGATCGTTAATCGCTTGACCCCGTTCGCTCAAGCCTTTACCATACAAAATGCTAAAAATTACATACATATATGTATGCACGTTACACGCTTATACATGTGTGTTTGTGTGTATCACACGCTCACGTAATATACATGTAGGTGTGATGTAATGAACTGCAATTTAACGCGATTTCGAACTAATGCGTAGCGAATTCATTCGCGGCTATAATTAGGTGTCTTGGGCTGAGTTCTTTTATTTCTTTGCACACATGTTATTATTCTAGTATAATTATATTACCCACTGGTACATCATAATAACAACGATAATAATAATGGCCATAATAACAACAAAAATGATTGTTCTTATATAAAAATACTTTATACACTCTTAATGATTAAAAAATGTATATATGTGATAAATAATTTAAAAATTGGGGATGTGAAAGTGAAATATGGTGGGGAATGTAATAAGGGGGAAGACCCCGTACAATGGACTCAACGACGAAAATTTCACAAACAAACAAAAAAATAATGGTAATGTCAATATCCAAAATAATTATTATAATTACAATACCACCAACAAAAATAAGAATACTATGGTGTCTATGGTGATACCTACATAATAATGATAATAACAATAGAATAATAAGAATATATATGATAAAATATTATAATGAACTTTTCGTTATAAAACTATAATAAAAACATATAATTATAATACGCACAACCAAAATAATAGTCATAATTACAATAGCACCGATGAAAATAATAATAATATGTTGCCGATGACAATGATTATTATAATAATTTTGATACCAACATAAGAATGATAATAATAATAGAACAGAAAAATATATATACAATAAACAAACTATAATAAACTTTAATTATAAAACTAAATTAAAAAAAAATATTATAATACCATAATAACAAATGATTATAATACTCATAACCAAAATACTAATAATAGTTACTATAATACCGACAAAAATAATGATAATAATACGTTGTCGATGATAATGATTATTATGATGTTGGTACCAATAATGGCAATAGAATAATTTTGCACTTTGGGTTCTTGCATTGCGAAGGGATTTTTACGCAAATAATATGAATAACTAATTATGTATTAGAGAGGGCGTTACTAGTATCTCTCTAAAAAACTTTAACAAGTAAAAAAAATACCAAGTAATGAAAAGTTTCCTGGAAAACATTGTCGGTCGTTTCACTGTCTACAAAACTCAAAGTAAACTCCAAATATTTTTAATTTCACTACGAACAGAGGGGTTATTTAGATTATTACTTTTTCAATTTAATTTCTAGGGTTCGACAATTTTGTGTACATTTATAAAAACTCGCTTGGCTTTTTCATGAAAAGTTATTTCACTTCTGTCGTACGTTTATTTAAACTTTATTTATACAGTTTTCGTTAATGTTTCACATATGTATAAAGTGAGCATTATCGACCGTATCGATGCAAATATTTCTCCTCATCATTATCGTTATTACCATTATTATTATTATTATTATGCGCTACAATCAACCCATGATTTTTGTGCGCTAAATACGTCGAACTCCTTCACGAGTGAACAATTTTTCGCGGCCTTGAAGTTTGCATCGTTGCGGTGCAAAGAAATGTCTTTTTATCTTCCGTCTCTTGTGATTCTTGCAATCTGGAATATTTCGTACATTTGGGTTGCACCGGCGGCTCCGGATCCTGATTAGGCTTCAAACGAATACACGATACTCATATTCAAATATTTTAAAAACTAAACGAACTCGAGTCTGCATGGCCCAGTTTAAATCGGCACACTGAGGCCCCCTGGCGAACTGACACAGCGAATAAATGTATTCGAGATCGTGATACTCGCGATCTCCGCCTGCAATTCGACAGCTTGCAGGATCCTTCAAGACAGAGGAACGTCAGCGTTAGTCAGGCTTTCCAGTAATTTCAGGAAGAGCGACCTTTTTTTGATATAGGGGGCTAGGGATACAATGGTGCTGATGTTTGCAACGTTGAAATGAAACGAAAATTATTCTATATTTTTTTATTTCGTCATATTTTATACCAACTAAATTCTTTTTTCCTACATTAGGTTGTGGATCCCTGAAAAGGATGTTCAAAAGTGTTTCAACGATTTTTGTAGCTTTAATGTCGTGAACAAAATTAGGCAGTACGAAAAAAAAGTGATTTCATTGCATCCCAACAATGCAAACTTCAATCCTATAAGGATACAACTGATTTGATATTTTTCTATTTAATTGCCTAAGACTGTGATACCAAATAAAAATCATCATGATTAATCATGAGCTACTGGTTAATCGGCTACGCACCAAACGGAACCAAACCCGCCCACGCGAAGATCGAAAATCCCTAAAAACCGTGTTCCTGCATGATGGACGGTTTGACCAAGACGACTCGACTTATTCCTGCTCGCCGACTTCCCTCTTGTTGTTCAAAAAGAACAGTGCCTCCTCCTTGGTGACTTCGCCGTTGCAACCCGTGTCAAAAGTCGCTCTGGTCTTGAGCTCGGCGACGGTGAGAACGCCGTTGGCATCCAAATTCAACAGCTCGACCAAATCCTTTGGCTCGTTGGTCGCGGGTTGGGTGGTTTTCTCCATTTCGGCCGGTTTGTATTCCTCCATCGCTACGCTCTCCCTCTCCTCGGCGACCTTCTTAAGGCGTTAGGCCACAAAAACGGGTATAAAATCATGTGCGAATTTAACAATTTTTTTCGTAGGAAAAAGTGATTCACTCATCAAATTAATCCACATCTATTTAGTATGAATATCAAGCTATTAGAAGATATATTTTTTTTCCGATGTAAAAAATCGCTGACTACTCGAAACTTCTCGAAACAGCTTTTTTCCAATTGGCGAGACAAATAACTTCAACAATCTTCACTCGATTTACTTCAAATTTAAAAGTTATGTTCCTAATTGCATTTCGCGGAGAAGTACGTACGGAATTTCTGATTAATCGAAATCTTTTCATTTTATGAGCAGTTTATGCGCAGCTATAACGAAATTTTTCACTGAAAATTCATCTCTTAAGTTCAAATACCTACAACTTTGGAATAAAACAATATTTTTAAATTTCGTACGTACTTCTCTAGGTATTCTGATGTAGATTGACGAGAATTTTTGTTTTTTGTTCTAGGTAAAAAAATTGTGGATGCTAAATGTCACGCCGCGGAACGCCTGAAAAAAGATAACAAAAGAAAATATTAGTAGTCGGCCATTTTGTACATTGAACAAAAAAATTCATATTTTCTTACAGCTTGATATTCATACTAAATAGATGTGTAATTAATTTTATGAGTGAATCACTTTTTCATACGAAAAAAATTGTTAAATTCGCACATGATTTTATACCCGTTACTGTGACCTAAGGCCTTAATGGAGAAGAAATAATAATTCGAAAAAAATAATTTTCCACTTGCGATTCACACCTGCGAAACGTATTAAGTGTATTTTCAATAAAATTGCCGATTCGACGCAAAATGAAGAAGAAAAAAAAAATTTCACAGCAATATACGAATAGTCGACCAAGCAGCTGACGTGTGAAAACATGTTTTCGCCCTATGGTCCATACGGAGATTAGGTTTCCTAACGAGACTCCAATTACGAAAGACGACTCTCACGTCTACATGTATACATATACATAGGAGAGAAATAAATCCTACCATGACCCTGGCAATTGTCACGTACCTCGATGAATCTCGCTCCGACAATAATGCCTTTTCCGACTAGCGATCGTTATATCGGACGATCCCATATTTACAATCTTTTTTCAATTCAAATTTCACCTGCAATAAGCAAAAAATGTGACGTAGAAACGTGTCAGATGAAATAAAAGAATATAACTTGCTACAAAAATATGAATTACGAGTCCTTTCTCGCGATTCGAGCTCATAACAATAAGTCGTTCAAAACAATAAATGAATAACGCAAAACCGCGTTCGTTCCGAGTGAATTTTTTCCAGTTTCCTCTCTCTCCTTCTCCCAAGGAATCGCCGATAATTAGCAGGAAAAGAGTCATACATGGAAGTCGATTATATACAGGGAAATATCGAAGGAAGAAAATATGTGAGTAACCTTTTCGGAGAGTCAATCACAGATAGCATTAAAAAACCTGCACGTGGGAACGGTAAAGAGGAAAAAAAGAATGCATATTGCAATTCTCAAATACGCAGCTGCAATAATAATAGTCATAATAAATAATAATAACAATAAAACGAAATGATAATAAAACAAAATAATGATAAAATAAAATAATAACAAAATAAAATAATAACGATGATGTTAATAATAATAAAAATACGGTTGATGCAAGGCGAGTTACGAATACATATTCTATGTATAGTAGCCATATATAGAGAATGGATATTTCCTACTGGGATGCGTCTCCTTTTATAGATGGTCGGCCTAATCCATCTTAATCGCATTTCCTCTAATCGTCCGTGTGCTCGTTTGTCGAATCATTGCATGGATATACGTATCACAGAAAGTCCCTGCAGTGTATTTCTCGCGTGCTGTCGCTCTCTCACTCACGCAGCTCATTCGAAAAGTGACGACTCTACTTTTCCCATTGTGCATACTTTACTTATCAATTTTGCTGATAAATATATTTTGCGTATATAGAGGAGAAAAAAAAAATGGTCGAGACTGCGAGGTCGGAATCGAGTACGCGAGCAACTTACGTGTAGTGTATATTTTCGTATGCTTTATATATATATATATATACACGGTTGTACCGATCTTCGCCCACCTCTCAGCAACGTCTTTTTTCATGTATTTTTTTCTTTTCACTTTATCCCCACTTCGCGGACGCGTGCCACGCAGCTTCCGAACGTCTCACACACGGCACGCATTCTCTCTCTTTCTCCTCATGCCGCGTGTTCTCGCGGGCTGGAGACACTCATTTTCTTTCTTTCTCCCTAGGTCCGCGTTGTAAAAATATATTTGTACAGCTTCTTCCAGAAACGGACGTGCGAATAAACTCAAACGGGTACTCGATTTTTTGTCATTCCCAGACCTCCTCCTTGTCTTGCCGAACTCCGCTCATCTCACCAACACCTCAATCCACTCGCACTCATTTTTCCATGGAGTTTGCCAATGCTCATTGGCGTAGCCAGAAGAAATACCGGTGCACATCCAGAACAAAAAAAAACGATCCAAAATAATCAAATTCAAATAATCGATTGATTTTATTTGTTTCATCCAAGCAAGTATGAAGAAATAATTTAATAAAACTTCAATTATTATCCTCGTCATAATTTTACAGTTTGTATAAATAGTAGGTATTCCATTAGGCAAATCAAATAGATATTTAAATTTCACAATCGAGTAAACTGTGGGCAACATAAATGTATTATAAGTTGCCGGCCGATGTATGCCGGAGGAATACTGAAGATCAACATTCGGTACCAAGTAATGGATAATATCATGCTTAATCTAAAATGCCGTTTTGAGAATTTACCAATAGTTTATGTCGTTGACGTATTTTTAAATTGAATATGAAGAACGGAGAGGATTCCATCAATGATTGTTAAAAAATCTTAATAATTGATACGTCAGTCTTAGAAGCTGAAGCGATGGTCATGGAAAACATGCTTTCATTCAAAAATGCTGGCAATTTAAGAAAGCACATTAAAAAGGAGTACTAAACTCCCAGTGAGCTGCGTCGGCTGTGAGAGGAGTTTTTCTGCCATAACTTAAAAAGTACTGGGCCGGTTAGCACAAAAACATAGAAAACTAAGACTAATTTAACTAAGTACCTACTGAAAGTAAAGTTTAAAGACCGGTAACTGGATTAAAGAATGATTTACCTAGAGGCCCGAAAAAGGTGGCGACATTCCGAAGTCTATTTTTGGGAAATGGTTGGTGGAAAAGAAACGCATTTTTATAAAATACAAAAGTACATACATTTTTTTTTAATTGCCAAAAAATAGAACAAAAACATGGCCGCCTGCAGATAGTGACATTTTTTCACGATAATGACGTTCTTAAACAAAATTCTAACTACAAAAGTGTCGGGGCGATATGCAGGAAAGAAATAGAAAGATAAGACTTGGTCAATTGAGTACCTACTAAAAGTAAAGTTTAAGGGAGACTTTGTCCTTGAAATCGGCGGGAGATGTTAGCGGCTCAACATGAGCAGCTAGAAGAAGAGGAGGGATGCCTCTATGGACCAGGCATTGCCGATTAGCGGTAATTATAAACACATTTGTGTAAACACATTACAAAACTTTAAACGCGTTTTTCTCGAAAACACGTTTTTAAAAATGGCTGACATTCTCCTGACCGCTGTAATTAGCATATCGACCTGAAATTTCGAGAGCATACTCAGAAAATATGTCTTCACGGAATGACGGATCGTTTTTTCGATAGATACATTTTTGCATTTATTATTTATCTTTTTATGCGAAAAAAACGCGAAAATTCGATTTTTTTTAAATTGCCGCCATTTTCCGAAATTTGTACTAAACGAAAAACCCATCCGTCATTCCATGACCAAAGGGTCACAGATTGATAATATGCTTTGAATTTGTGTTTCAGATCAACAAAGAGGGGGCAGTGACGTCAGCCGTTTACCTCCCGCGATTTGAGGACCTGTTTTCGCGGAGCTGCAACGGCCGCCATTTTGGTTTAAAAAAAAAATTTGAACGTTCTGTATATCATGAATAAAAGCAAGAAAAAAACCGCACTCAAAAAGCTTTACTCGTTTCCTTTGAAAAAAATAGAATGTAAACACCTGAAAAATGGCACTCCAAGGACAAAGTCTCCGTTAAAGACTGGTAACTGTAATGAAGAATAATGAACAATTAGTAGATTATTTTTTAAGATATCGCAAGAGCTCGATACTAATGTTAACTGGAACGTGTGATTAAGGGGGTATGCCTAGATGTCAAAGTAAAAAAACACTGTTTTCAAGATCTATATATTTTTACAGTATACATCATCTCAGAAACATTCCCCAAAAATGTCAAGGTGATCGGATCATAATTGACAGATTGATAGGTTGTTATGCTGTCGCCCGTCGGAATGCTCGGACCGTCGTTCGAAACTTCAAACGCTTTTTTTTCGAAAGTACGTTTTTAAAGTCGATTTCAAAAACACTCAAAAACTACTGCATCGATTATTCTAAAATTTTCAGGGCATTCTCCCCATAGAACGCCGAATCTCAGTCGGTTTTCATTATTTTTTTGGAGACTAAGCAATGTATATATCGTTTCAGGGTCGTAGGTACTTTTCATTACATAATTCTAGTTTTCAAAACGATTTTTGTTGGTTAACAAAAGTGAAAAACGGTGGACATATAACCAGTCGCCGTGAAGATGTTCGGAAGGGAGGCCTAATGCGGTGTACATTCCAGTGACTCCAGCACCTCGTAAGATCATCTGAAACAGTTTGCACAAAAAAACTGATTAGTATATACATGTGGCCACTCGAAAGAGAAACATTGGGCGATAGACGGAAAGAAATTAGAGGCAGTAAACGAATTTAAATATCTAGGAGTGTATTTCTCGATCGGAAACACTTTCGAGAAGTACACGAAGATGGTGGAAAGCAAGATAAGGAAGGCAGCAAACGGAGCCTGGGGAATTGCAAGGAGGCCGAGAATAGGTAGGCTGACAGACAGGTTGAGGATAGCGGCAGCAATAGCAAGAAGCGGGTTGTTGTATGGAGTAGACGTATGGGGGTGGAAAAGAAGGGCGAGAGTAGAGAGAGCACCGGCCAGGTACACGAAGATGGCCATGGGACTGAGATGGAATACGCCGGGGTACATCTGGAAAATGGAGGCAGGATGTATAGAAGTGGATGTAGTGATGATAAAAATGGCCGGCGACTACATCGGCAAAGTCATAGAGATGGAGGAAGAAAGATGGCCGAGAAAATGCCTGATGGAGGAAGCGAGAGGGCTAATGAACAACGACGGAAGCAAATGGTGCGATGAAATGAAGGCGGCAATGGAGCAAGCAGGCGAGGGACAGACAGGGGAGACGATAAGAAGAGGAATCAAACAGGAACTGAAGAGGAAGGCCGGAAGAGCGGTACAGAAGTTAACGGAGCAAGAAGTGCAGAGAATGTGGGAAAAGATTCACCTGTCCAATTTCTGCATAGAATATAAAGAAAGGAAAAAAGAGGTGGGAATGGAAGACTATTGGGAAAAAGGAACAACACGGGGAGAGATCAGGGAAATGTGGGCTAGAATGAGGTGCGGGAGTGTGGGGAGAGTAGCAGAAGAGCGTTTCAAAGACACAAGGTGTAGAGTATGCGGGAAAGCGGAGGAAACCCTGGCACATATTTGGGAGTGCGAGGAGCCCAAGAAAATGATGGATGAGCAGGAAATTATAGCATGCTATTCTATGCTAATTATATCTAATTAGCATAGAAAATTTGAAGAGTGGGATAAGCAGCAATGAAGGGAACCAAATGGAGGGTGGAGGACTAGAGGAAAAGAATTTAGTAGACGAAATGTGTGAGGTCGCGAGGCCATTTGAGAATATGGCGAGGAAAAAGGGATCAGGGGGACGGAGATAAGGAAAGCGAAGGGAGGCAAGAAAGCGGGGAAGGAATTTGTAAAAACGCAAGAAGCGCAATGAGAAAAGGATTAATGTTTTTGATGTTTAATAATAAGAAGCTTTGTAAAGATAGAAAGGAGGAAATGTAAAAAGCCCGCAAGGGTGTACATGAAATAAAAGATTCTACTTCCAGTACGGCTGGCCGCTTGATGAAACTAAGACCGGCTCAAAATTATCGAAATAAACATGTTTGTGGCTGGGTCAAAGTTTGTTTGGGTTTCCGAAAAAATCACCGTTTCTGTTCGAAGGTTCTCCTCCAGCCAATTATCATTATTTTTCCAATATTATAAGTTCATCAAGTGACCACATGTATATACTAATCAATTTTTTTGCGCAGACTGCTTCAGATAATCCTACAAGGTGTTCAAGTGTCACCGCATTCGGCCTCCCTTCCGGACAGCTTCACGGCGGCTGGTTTTATCTCCGCCCCTTTTCACTTTTTTAAGCAACAAAAATCGTTTTGAAAACTAGAATTATGTAATAAAAAGTACCGATAACCCTGAAAACATATATACATTCCTTACCCTAAAAAAAATCACGAAAGTCGACTAAGATTTGGCGTTCTATAGGGAGGTATAGATGAGAAGAGATTTGGCGTTTCATAGGGAGGCTTTAAAGCTTCATATTTTATGTGTCCCGTGGTTATCGACTACTAGGTAAATTTCATTTTAAAAAACAAGATGATTGTAAACCCAATCACTTCTTCATGCAGCCCCCCCCTCCTTCGAAATGCTGGCGTTGTCAATGCCGATTATGTCTAAAGCGAATATTCCAGTAAAAGAAACGAAAACCGCATACGAAAGTCGCATACTGAAAGTAACCCCAATTCAATGTTGCTCCTCAACTCGCCCCAATCCTAAGAAATAGGGGTTGAAAACTTAAAAATCGCCGTATCTCGATAATTTCTCTCAGAAAACGTTTCAAACAAAAGTTGTTTGGAATAATAAAATTCATAGAAAGTTATCTGACGTCCAACCCCCTATCTTTGAAAATAGCGACACAAAAACGGTTTGAAAGTTCGGGGTTGATGAGTGTGCGAGCGAAGTAGACACATCGCTGCGTCCTTGTTTGGGTCAGTGGTCCTTTCGTGTTTTTGGGCCGCTATTTTCGAAGATAGGGGATTGGACGTCAGATAACTTTATACGCATTTTATTATTCCAAACAACTTTTGTTCGAAACATTTTCTGTTCGTGCTATTAATTATCGAGATATGGCGATTTTTAAGTTTTCAACCCCCATTTCTTAGGGTTGGGGTGAGTTGAGGGGCAACATTTTACTGAGGTTACTTTCAGTACGCAATCTACCTTAAGTCAAAAATTCATATTCTACGCCAAGTGCTGGGTTTTCGTCTCTTTTATTGGATTAGAAGCCGATTTCCGCTTTTCTCTCTTTGATACATCCTGTACATTTCTACATATCTGCTGTTTCGCTTTCGCGGCCCGAGCGCGTTCCTTTCTCACTCGAGCTGCTCGCACGCGTGTATGTAGCGCGCGAACGCGCCCCGTTCACTCGACGATCTCTCGGCTAGTTCGGGCACGCGGGCTCTCGGCCTTTAGTCCCCGGTCTCTACGTGATACCGTCGCATCGCCGTCTTCGAGCAGCTCGAAGCCGATCGAATTATCGATATCAATCGCTCCCCGCCGGATATTCGTGTGCACCCCCCGAAAGCACGCGTCATCGCCGTTTGCGTGCCTTCGAAAGCGGAAACGGCCGCGGCTCATTCGTCCTCTTTCGTAACCGGATGTCACGTGATCGGCAAAGATCGGTCGCGACTCTTCGGCGGAAAGCTTTTCGCGCCAGCAATAGCCAACATTGCTCGGAAGTTCAGTCATTTTCTTGACGTTTTTGTCCAGAGATTTTCTCATCGCCGCGCATTCGAGAAACAATTCTCGTGGCTGCTGATGCAGTTTTGACAGTTCTTGGAAAATCTCTCGACCACGTGCGCGCCCCTCTCTGATCAATATTTCACGGACAGCAGAACTTCTGACGACCGATCGTTTCGCAACGCGTCAAAGTCAGCAGGAAATATTGCGATGTCGTCCTGACGCATCGGCACGAGCTTGCGTACGAATTAGTCGCTTTATTTCGAGTGCTGAAAAAATGTGAATGCGAAGATGAAGAGCTGAAGGGCGAAGACATTTTTCGAGGACACGTTACAGCCGAGAATTTTTTTTTTTTCGAAGTGGAAGAACTTGACGTCCTGACGCAACTGTCAGAAAAAAATGAGGTCGACGGTGCAAACCAGGAGCGCTAAGCCTTTCAGGCGAAGCGTCACCGCACCGGAAGTACAATCGGGAATCGGTTACGGATCGCGATTGGTGAGTCAGCAATTTTGTTGGAATTTTTTCTGAGCTTGCGCAATATTTATAGAACTTTGGGTGTTTTTATTGATCTGGGTGAATTTCGAGGTATTGCATCTTCGACGATGTGCAACAGTAGAATAAACGATCTTGTGATCGATCGAATTGATGGAAATAAATGAATTGACGTTGCCATAAGGGGGCATCCATTAATTACGTGAGGTGATTTTGGCGATTTTTCGACCCCCCCCCCCCTCTCCCCCTGGTGAGATGTCGTGAGATTTTGCTCGACCCCCCCCCCCCTCCCCTAATCTCACGTGAGATTTTTTAAAATGCATACGTTCTCAGAAAATAAATTGTAGTAGAAGTAACTGCGGTTGTAGTACCATTTACTCCACCATGTAAAGTAGTAAGGAGACTCTCCCTACGTGATAAAAATTACGTGATTACTAAAATTACTAAAATTATTAAAATTACTTGATATTTGCCGAAGCCCCCCTCTCCCCCACGTGAGATTGGGTGAGATTTCGCTCGACCCCCTCCAGCCCCTAAACGCCTCACGTAATTAATGGACGCCCCCTAATGACGTACTTGGCATAAAATAAAAATTGGACAGATTTTTCGTAAGTATTTTTTTTTTTATATGAGACAGACCCAAACGAACCGAAATCAATTCGATTTGCCTGACTTTTCTGATGAAATGTCGCATCGGTTGAGTTAGATGCTCGTTTTAGGAGTGTTTGACTGTATATACGGTGGTCCCGAGAGGTCGTTCCCCCTCGTCGGCGTTCTATTCTCGTTTCTACCATACTTAAAACTCTCGTCCTGCGCCACCATGCTTGCTTTACGCCCGAATTAATTCGCCCTCCCTTTGTACCGCGACGAATCTTCTTTGGCTCTTTGGCTCTTTCGTTGCTCGTTCCATCAGCCATTAGTCCCGCCGATCTTTCTCATTTTTTCTCCCCGCATTTTTCAAACCCTCGCCAAGGCCCACAACCACTACGGTAATAAATCGAAAAATTCAAGTGCCCGATTTTTCATCACGAGGGACCACACGACTGTTGATTTTCCTGCGAAAAAACTATGGATTTGCTTTTAAAAAATGCAACAGGATATCGCAATCACTTGAGGCGATGGAAAATGATGAAATTACTTACTTAAGATGATTTATTGCTTTTTACCAAATTTTGAAAGATACAGTTTGCTTATGAATTCGTTAGTTATGGTCGTTCAGTGATTCCGTCATTTTTCAGTAATTTAGTATGTTTATCATTTTCACCGACACTGGTGGATGGGCGGTTAGGGCTCGGCTTCGGCGGTTCTTCGAGTTAGGCAGCGTTGTGCATGGCCGATACTCGGAGCGGTGACCGCTTAGCTCTGCACCGGCTGCCGCATCAACCAGTAAGCGGAAAGCCAATACTTCTGGGACCTTAATGTAGAGACGTGAATGAAACACCTGTGCACCAAAGAATCAGAAGGATATGGGGCCGTCTATACTGGTATGGGTTTTCCATAGTTTCCCCGTACCCTCGGCGAATGTGGTATTATTTAGCATAAGATGGCTGTAGACGCAACGGAACTTAGACTATATTAGAGAGGTACGAGTAGGGGGTGATAGGAAAGGGTAATACGTAAAAATCCACAAAGGTATACGTCGGTACTCAGAAAATAATTTTTTCTCAATACTTTAATGATTTTTGAGTAATTTTATCATCCTTAAGGAATTTTATGATTTTTAAGTATTTTCATCATTTCTACGTAGTTTTGTTATTTCTAAGTAATTTTATGATTTCTAAGTAATTTTATAATTTCTAAGGAATGTTACAATTTCTAAGTCATTCAAACATTTTAAAGTAATTTCATAATTTCTAAGTAATTTTATGATTTTTAAGTAACTTAGTATTTTCATTATTTTTAAACCCTAACCTGGTTGAAAAATAGTAAAATCCCTGAATCCAGATAATCAGTTGCTTTTGCAATTTTTATATTTCGGTGCATTCTGAGCGATCTGTCATATTTATATTAATTAACTAATTATGCAAATTCAGAATTCTTCGCATTTCAAGTTAGTTCATAAATGTCTTAATTTTTAAGTAATTTTCTCATCTTCCAACCCTAAAAATAAAAAATCTCTGAAATTATACAACCAAGATGATGCATTGCTGCTGTGATTTTTTTGCTCCAATGTTACATCCGAAGGACACCAAGTATTCCTGTTAATTAATTAATCATGAAAACTTAGTAAGTAGTCTTATCATTTTCAAGCAACATTATCATCTTCAAACTCCGACGTGTTAAAAATAATAAAATTATTCAATCAAGTCGACTGATCATTTCTTTTGATATTCTTATTTTTTTGTACATTCTGAAAGATACACGGTATTCGTAGGACTCAATTAATTATGCAAATTATATTGAATTTTGTTTTTCGCGACAAGAAGTCGGGACATAAAGGCATTGATTTGTCATTCGCCACGAAAAAAAGGGAGGAAAAAAAAGATCGGAGCTCGGTGCATCGGCTTATCCGTGACCACGTTGCGTTTACAGAAACGAGACACCCTACACCCGATAGCCCAGAAGATTGAGGCAGTGTTAAGTAGCGATCAACGGAGCACGTATACGATATCTCTCCTCGTAACACTCGTGCTACGTTCCTTGTTGCTTATCACGTACACGTAGCAAGCCGAGACGAAGAGCTCGAAAGTACCACAACGTAATAATGAGCTCTGAAATAATCGCAGTTCCAATTAAACCGACGGAGAAAAAAAATATATAATTACGAATATATGTAATTCTGCTCGATATTTTTTTTCTTTTTTTTGCCTTCTTAAGAAGAGATACCTCGACGCGAGGAAAAAATGGCTGATTTTCATGATTTTTTCCAAAAGGAAAGATTTCTTCACCATTTTTGAGACTTAGGGTATGTTTTATTTCTACTTTTGGGTGTTACATGTTTTTTTTTTCATCTTCAAGGGGCGGTACCTGAGTAAACGGCGAGAAAAACAGGTGAACTTCGGGAATTTTTATCTCAAAAACTAATGTTTCGATTGAATCCGGGTTTTATTGGAAAATATGTACATTGAGGTATGTTTAGGAATTTTTTAAAATAAATTCGTTGACTGGGAGCGATTCAAACGCGATTATCTTGAAACATAGTTTTTCAAGTCGGTGCCAGATGTATCTCGAAAACGGCTTGTCCGATTTTGTCCAAATTTGGATACAATATTCTTCGAAAGTTTTTCTCGTTCGCCGGGTAGGGGTTTTTCATTTGATTGAACCATTGCTTTTTTATGCAATGTGTATGCAATCCAAAATCGTCGGAAATTGCGAACGAAAAAAGAATGTTAAATTAAAACGGTCGCAATTCCGTCAAAAATGAAAATGTCAAAAAAATCCTACTTGGCGAACGAGAAAAACTATCGAAGAATATTGTATCCAAATTTTGACAAAATCGGACAAGCCGTTATCGAGATACATCTGGCACCGACTTTGAAAACTATGTTTCGAGATAATCGCGTTTGAATCGCTTCCAGTCAACGAATTTATTTCAAACAATTCCTAAACATACCTCAATGTACATATTTTCCAATAAAAAAAAACCCGGATCCAATCGAAACATTAGTTTTTGAGATAAAACGGGTTGCGGCGGAGATCGTCAGACGCCGTGACACGTAGCATCGGCGGGATTAATCTGAAACAGAACCAACGAAGATTTTCCTTTCATTAACATTCATACGCAGAATATGAACCAAGAAAAAGTGAAAAATGTTGAAAATCGATTAAATGGTACGCTTTGAAACAAAAAGATTGAAGTTTCCGAAAAAAATTGCTACATATTGCGATAAAAAAAGACTTTTTTTTAATGTTCAAAAACATTTAGGGTCATGTTTTAGACACTAAGGTTAGAAATCTTTATACCAAATTTCATCAGAATCGGTCGATTAGTTTTTTAACTATACGTCACGCCAGCTTTGAAAATGCAGTTTAGAAAACCATGCCATACCTCTCCCATTTTTAAAGATTAATAAATTTAAAAAATAGCATGTTGCAACCAAAAGTAGTAATGAAAAATGCCCAAAGTCTCAAAAATGATGAAAAAATATTTCCTGTTAAAAAAAACTCATGAAAATCTGCAAATTTTTTTCCTGCCTAAAGGTATCGCCCTCTTCATTGAAATAACTTTGCAGCTTATTGAATGATAACATTTTTTTCCGGACTCTTTAAAATTCTAAAATTGCAATTTGGTTACGAATACCACGCGTCTCTACAAAGGAGAATCACACATAATACGATTGAATTTTATCGAGAATCGATAATCCGGCGTCGAAAGGATGCAAATCGATTGCAGCTCGTTCTCTCTCGCGCTCCCGCGTGTTCGGCACGTCCTTTGCGACCGGTTAGCTCTCGCGTGTGCTGCAGCAACGCGTTCGCTCTCGGATCACATCCGGTCGCCCACGCGCTCGGGCGGTTCTCCATACTCAATCGTTTGTAGGACAGAAGAAAAAAAATGATCGAATGCGAACGAGACATTTTTTAGTCGGGTAGAATAATGTGAAATGATGCAAAATTTGCGGGTAAGGAGAGGCAGCACAGGAGATATAATTGTGAAGGAGCTTTCAAAATTCAAACGGAATAAAGGTAATTTAACGCGTTTCATTGAAGAAAAAAGCATCGGCAAAATAAAACAGTCTCGCTATAAAGGATCAACAGAGAATTGTTTTTACAGATTGATCTTTCGATTTCGTAATTTAAAATATTTTAAAGCGCAATTATTTAAGAAATTGAAACATCGAAATAAATTGAAGAAATATGTCTAAAGATTTTTCGATAATCAGAAGAAGTTTTTGGATAAAATGTCTTCCAGTCGAGCGTCTCAATGAATTCTTTCCAATTGCGGTAGTCCCTTAACAATCCAGGAAATTAAAAAACGAAATCAATGAAAAACATGTCTTCCACATTTTTCAACAATACGGAGAAATTTGTGCACAAAATTTCTTCCCGTCAAGCGCCTCATTGAATTCTTTTTAATTGCAGTAGTCCTCTGACATGCCAGGTAATTAAAAAATGAAACAATTGAAAGAATTTCTTTCAGGGTTTTCAACACTTCATGAGACGCTTTCGGATAAAATTTCTTCCAGTCGAGCGTTTCGTTAAATTCTTTTTATTTGCGGTGGTCCCTTGACAATCCACAAAATTAGAAAATTGAAACAAATAAAAGAAAATGCCTTCCGGATTTTTCAACAATCCGAAGAAATTTGTAGATAAAATTTTTTCCCGTCGAGCGCCTCATTGAATTATTTTTAATTGCGGTAGTCCTCTGACAATCTAGGTATTTAAAAACCAAAATGAATTTTTAAAGAGTCTTCCAGATTTTTCAACAATCCGAAGAATTTTGCGGATACATTTTTTTCCCGTTAAGCGCCTCATTTAATTCTTTTTAATTGCGGTAGTCCTCTGACAATCAAGGTATCCCATGTAGAGGTTGCCATGAGTTGCCCAATGTTACGATCAGGCCAATATTGGGACCATCGTATAAGCCAACAAAAGATACATAATATTGGCCCATTACTGTTCCGCTCTAAACTGAAAACTGGCACAATATCGGCCCATCCCTAAAGCCTGTCCTGGCCCACCTTTCAAAACCAATGAACAGCAGTGATAGTCAAACTAAATTTGCCAATCCTAAAGCTGGCAATCCTAAAATACTGGCTATTACATTGGCTCATTATTATCTCGTTCTAAATTGAAAACCGACACAATATCGACCCATAGTTAAAACCTACCATGGCCCATCTTTTAAATTCATTAAACAGTCATGATAGATAAACAATATTTGCCAATTTTCAAAACGGTGATGCTGAAGTACTGCCAATTACATTGGCCCATTATTGTTCCGTTATAAATTGAGAACTGGCACAATATCAGCCCATTACTAAAACCTATCCGGGCCCATCTGTCAAAACCAATAAACAGCCGTGATAGTTAATCGAAATTTGCCAATTTTAAAACTGGCAATGCTAAAATACTGGAAATTACATTTAATTAATCTAAGCCCTTTATTGGCTAAGTGGGTCAGACCATACCTGTTTTTATTTTATTTAAGCCTTGGGTTATTCATTATTTGTATATTGTGCCAGAATAGGCAAATAACTGGCACGTTATATATTAATCGTCTATATTTTGTAGTTCAGTTTTTGTAATCAAGTCTTGGCCTATTATTGGCATTTGTAAATAACCAACATAAGTAAGTAAAATATGCCAATGTTGAAACTTGTCATATACGCAAATCACAATTTATTTCAAGGTTATTCCATGAAATATGTATCCATAAGGACCAATCTCGGGCCAATCTTGGCCCGATATAGGTTGAATATTTATCACGCACTCAAACAAACCCAAATAAACTCACGGCCCAATATTCTAGATAGACTAACTTCTAGATAGACCAACTGTGGAGGTCCATCATATAGCCAGTGGTCAATTTCTACATAGGCCCTTTAAATGGGATTTAAAAACCGAAATAAATTTAAAACATGTCTTTCAGATTATTAAAATCTCCATAAAAGTTTTCGTATAAAATTTCTTCGAGTCGAGCGTCTAATCGAATTCTTCTAAATTGCGATAGTCCTCTGACAATACAGGAAATTCAAAAACGGAATAAATTTTTCAAAATGTCTTTCAGATTATTCAACTCTCCATAAAAGTTTTGGGATAAAATTTCTTGCAGTCGAGCGTCTTATCGAATTTCTTCTACTTGCGGTAGTCCCTTGACGATCCAGGAAATTTACAAAAACCCCAACAAATGCAAGAAAATGTCAGATTTTTCAACAGTTCGAAGAACTTTGTGGATAAAGTTTCTTTCAGCTGAGCGCCTCATTGGATTATTTTTAATTGCCGTAGTCCTCTGACAATCCAGATATATAAAAAACGAAGAAAAAAAAATTTTTAAATGTCATTCAGCTTATTTAACTCTCCATGAGAAGTTTTCGGATAAATTTTTTTGAGTCGATCGTCCAATCGAACTCTTTTTTATTTGCGGTAGTCTTCTGATAATCCTCTTAGAAAGAACAAAGGTGCAAATTTTAAAATCGATGTTTAGTCAAACGAGAAGAAAAATCTTAAAACTAAAACTTCCGAGATTTATCATCGGGATACGGTGACAATAAAGTGTAGACTATTATCCCTGCCCTGATCACAAGAATCGTGAATATTCTCGAGCAATAATCGACGCTTGTAGAATATATCTCGTAGCTCAGTGCGAGACGCGACTTCATTCATGCGCGACCCACTTGAATTTCATTCAATGCTCTCGGACATACACGACGCCTTTCTATCTCTTTTGCTGGGGCTGCCTCCAGGCCACCTATCCGCCATTGCTCCTCGACTTTATTAAAACCTTCCCTCTCGAGACACTTTCGCCTTTGGTCCCCGTGGTGAAAATCACGTTTACTGCGGCTTTGCAAATAACTGCGCACCGCGACTTTTCCAACACTCTCTCTCTCTCTCTTGCGCAATGTGTCCCAAGAATTGCACACAAGTCAGTTTCGTTGTTTCGTGTTCGCTGTATTTTTTTAAAAATAGCTTTAACATTGAACGTTTGGCAATAATTCGTGGCGAGGAATTCTCGCTGTTGTTACTTACTATTATTATAGAATCTTCAGTTATGTTCCACGCGCGTGAAATATTTCAAATGACTCTACTCGATCATTTTTTCCGTTCCTTCGTGACAAGAAATTATAATAAATATTTTACGCAGTTATTATTATTATTATTGTTGATATTAAATTATTATTATTAAAAACGTGAAGTTGTTAAAATTATTATTATAAATGATTATTAAAAATGTTAAATTGTTATCACTATACTTATTATTACTTATTAATAGTTGTTATTGTGAGCTATTAATATTTACTACCTGCTAATAATATCGAACACAATTTAAATTTCGTGTTTAATTTTTCAGTGTGTGAGATACTGTAGACGATTTTTCATCATCAGTTCATCAATAAATCTTCACCTCTTTAAATGCAAATCAATCACTTCTGAACCATATACTTTTTTAATGCCCCATTTCGATGAGGTTGAAGTGTGGGTGTCGTCATCGTCGGAATGCAAAAAAATTTGGTTTCCATTTTATTTTTATGTTTTTTATCAAGAAAAATCCTTTTTTAAAAGATTTAGGTTGAAAAGCTCTAGGGACCAAGATTCTAAGAAACGTTCGAGTGATTTTCATGGCCTTCATCTGCCGAAAAGAAATTTGGGGCAATTAAAAAAAATTCATTTTCGTTACATTTCAGCAACGTCCATTGCTTTCGAGAGTCGTCGATACATTTTGTCATATAGGTGCCATATATATAGATGTATGGAGCAAAAATATTTTGAACTTGTTATATTTATTTAATATTCGCTACTAGCACATCTAGATATTTTAAGGACCTTCAACTGTTACATATTTTAAGCTCCTTCAACTTTGTTTAACCCAAACTTTTGGTTGATTTTGGATGGTGGGCGTAAAATGACTTTTATAAAAAAAACTGCTTGCACTTATCTAAAAGTAATTTCCATACCATTGGGAAAATTGCAATTTCCCCAAGTTTTTTTTTTAGATAAGTGCAAATAGATAAGTGCTTTAGATAAATGCAAATAGATTTATGAAAAAAATCATTTTATGTCCTCCTTCCATCTCTACTCCGTACGTGGCTCCTACTTTTACTATTTTCATCGAAGCAGTATTTTTCGCGATAAACCAGGTCTAAGATAAAAATGGGAAACTCGGAATACATATTTACAGGGTGTTAGGAAGGTCGATGCAAAGCTTTAACGGGGCGATAGGTCACCTCGTTAGGGACATATCTAACCTAGGTTACCTTAGTCCAAAGTCCAAGGATTTCGAGTTATCATGGTAAGTATGATTTTTGGAAAATTTCCCAAAATTAGGTACCAACTCGTTTACCTCTTATCTAATGCTCCTTTTTGAAAGTAGCATTAACATCGGAAGTATTTTTATTTTTTGACAAGTTTTTAATTATTCAACACGTCCCATGTAGTTAGTTGTGTGGATGCAGATAGATAATTGTATTGGTGTTTTTCGATTGAATACTCATTAAGCTAAAGACGCAAATAAGTTTTTAGATGCCAATTACTGTCTGTTTGAACATTATGAACGAGTTAGTAGATAATTTTGGGAAATTTTTCAAAATCATTCTTACCATGATAACTCGAAATCCTTAGACTTTACACCAAGGTAACTTAGGTTAGATATGTTCCTAACGAGGTGACCTATCACCTCCTTAAGACCCCATCGACCTCTCCAACACCCTGTATATATATATATATATATATATATATATATATATATATATATATATATATATATATATATATATATGTGTGTGTGTGTGTGTGTGTGTGTGTGTGTGTGTGTGTGTGTGTGTGTGTGTATGTATGTATACACTACCGGCGAAAAGTTTCCGGACAAAAGTTTAAAAGAGTGCCGGAACGGTTTTCCATGCCATTTCGCCGGTAGTTGACCTAGGCCAATTTAATAGAGGGTATTTCAAAAGGGAGGGATTTACCTTCATTCTGGCTCTTTTCAAACAAATTTCCGATTTCTTTTATAATTAGCACCCGGTTTTGAAAACGACAATTTTTCGTCGTCTTTTTGTTCCTTTTTGACCGGACCCTGTTTGCAGTAAAAAAGAATTTTACGCATTTCTTCGATCAAAATCATAAAGGGGGAAGCCTAAGCTTCAATTTCGTTTTTTTTTATTTTTCTACGATTTTTTTTCCAACAATATTTCGTCCTTTCTGAAAAAATAGATAATTTGAAAATTGCTCCGGAGAACGAAGACGATGAGATTTACAACAAAATCTCAAAACAGCCAAACAGTTGCATTGCTTCTTGTGAGTTCACAAGAATGTGTCAGATTGTTTTCCCGATTAAAAAAAATCTATTTTCGGTCAAAGCTCGATTGATCTGAATACCATAACAATAATATAATTCAATTTTTGACTTACATATTAAACTTTGGTCTCGTCGAAGAAACCTCCTCTCGCCGAATTTAAGATAGTACCTTCACAGAAGAGTTGAATTAAGAAATGGTTGAAATTTGACATATAATTTATTTAATACACTGTCCAAACATCTGTGCAATTTGAATAAGTTTGACCACCCCAAACCTGAGATATTTACACTTAAAGTTGGCTTGGTTTACACGTAACAAATGCGTTATGATGGGCACACAGAGCATCATTAATTCTACCGTCAAAACTAAAATTAAGAAATTGATCAAAAACGAGGATAAGCTACAGTAAGATATCACGAATAATGTGGAAAAAAATGAGAATGATTCACCATCTAGTTTCCAAGATATAACCATGAGAAGGCTTCACAATTTTGGTGCAAAGCCTGGCACAGCCTGGAAAAAAAACAATTGGGGCAAAGCCTGGACAGTCCCGGCAAAAAGTTTACTGGCAATGGTCGATCAAAAACACAATACAAAATATATTTTACGGCAATAAATGATATCCATCGTATTATCTACTAGTACCGAGTCAATATTACGTAGCTTTTAATTTTATTCATTACTAATTGAACCAATTATCAATCTTTTAAACATGAACATGGTATGTAAATTTTTGGTTGAGATTTTCGCAGAGGAACAACCTTATTTATATTATTGTTACGGTATTCAGATCAGCAGAGCTTAGACCGGAAATAGGTGAAAAAAAAATTTCGGAAAAAAATCTGCAAAAATTCTCGTGAACGCACAAGAAGCAATGCAACTTTTTTGCTATCTTGATGTTTTTATGTAAATCTCATCGTTTTCGTACTCCGCAGCAATTTTCAAATTATCTATTTTTTCACAAAAAACGAAATATTGTTAGAAAAAAAATCGCAGAAAAATAAAAAAAAACGAAATTGAAGCTCAGGCTTCCCCCTTTGGGATTTTGATAGAAGAAACGCGTAAAATTTCCCTCCTCTTTAAAATGCCGTTTATTAAATTGGCCTAGGTCAACTACCGGCGAAATGGAATTGAAAACCGTTCCGGCACTCTTTTAAATGTTTGTCCGGAAACTTTTCGCCGTTAGTGTATTTGAGAAGTTGAATAATATTTTCCCGGGCTATTATCGGACACGTGTCAATTTGTCAGACGATCGGCGAGTTGCGAATCTAATGTTCGTGCAGCGCAACAAAACGTGACGAAGTTGACGAGGCAACGGGTAATCCCTGACATAGACTGCCGATCTTCTCGTACACGAGAACCACCTACTCCAAACAAAGCCTCGTGATTCACGCGGTTATTTCGAGTAATCGGAAAGTACCGAAATAGAATAGGCGAGAGTAATACCAGAGCGAACGACGTCTCGAGTCCTCTAATTTAAGAACGTCCCGCGCGCGTATGACGAGCCCCCGCGCCCGCTCGTTGTTTCGAGCACTGATGTACCGTGTATCACAGATTTGGCAAGGGACTGATAAGATAAAGAGCCAAATTTACGCGTCCTGCGCGAGTATTCCGTGTCGGTGGAAAATCGAGATTTGACGCAAAGTTTGGCTGTCATGATGGTCGCGCAATGTTTCGACTCTCCTAAGCCACGTGTCGACGCCGATTTTTGGTAAGTTAGTAAGTGGACGACGATAACGTGGCTTGTGTTTGAATCTGGTTTTGTAAAGCCTCGTTAATTATACGCTTAGCGCTGAAAATTGAAGTCGATCTGAAGGTCAAATTCAATCCACGGGATAGCGTGAACTTGGGACCCAACAAACATTTCGGTGTTCAATATTTTTCTGCGATGAAAGTATTGGGATGAGGAGGTCGGAATTTTACCCGCAATTGATACACAGTCTTGAGAAGTTTGGGTTTTTTTAAATTTAAAGATATTGATAAACAGTGACGTTATTATTATTGAAACGAAGTGGCGCAGTGCCGTAACGTCAGCCGGTGTAGGGGGTTCTGGCAACCAGAGGCATCTAAAATTAGAAAAATGTACTTTCAGTATAATGATAAAACATTCGTATGAGTAGGTAGTTTTTTAAATTACGATCATGGCTTGCTGTAGAAAAAAGTTTGATTTTTGACGAAAAAAAACTTTAATCATTTGTTATTAGCAAATGGTGAAACATATAAAAAATTCATTCGGTCATATGATAGAAAATGTTATAAATAATGTTCTGTTCGAGTTTAAAATAAATCGGACAGATAGATTTTGAGATACGACTCGAATAGGTTCATAAAACTATTTTGAGAAAAACGCAAAAAAATAGGTGAATCGTATAGGGACGTTTCGCCGTAGCGCCAGTGGGCCATCTGACCCGTCACAAAAATCTTCATAATTCGGTCAATTTTCGATTTGTTCCACAATCTTTGCTGCAAAATAAAGTTAAAACTCTCGGCTATGAAATTGTACAACAAGAAAATTGTATTTTCGAACTTCCAGTCGCCGCAGACCCCTTAAGGTCGATTTGAGGTTGGAAAAGTCTGAAGCTCCGGGTGGGGATCAAAATGTCGAATGACCAAATATGGGACGACAAATATTTCGAAACGACAGAATTATGAACTCTCATAATAACGAAGGTTAAATTATTCGACATTTTATTCTTTGACCGATGATGAAATCAACCAACTATTACACCAAAGAATTATTGATTCGAGAGCTCATTTATTCGAGAACATATATTCAAATAGTCTGTAGTTTGAGTCATACAAATACAGATTCTAACAACCCATATAGGGTCGCCTGTCGTAACAAAAATGCCAGCATTCAGCCATTAAACGGTTTGCTGATAATCGGCCAATAATTCGTCGACCAGCATTGGGGTACTGTAGGCGGATGAACGGCTTGCCAGATGTATGCCGGCCATTCGTGGGCCAATACTATCGCACCGATAATATGGCGATCAGCATTGGGGTATCGTAGGCGGATGAACGGCTTGCCAGATCTATGCCAGCCATTGGTGGGCCAATACCATCGCACCGATAATATGGCGATCAGCATTGGGGTATCGTAGGCGGATGAACGGCTTGCCAGATCTATTCCAGCTTTCCATGGTTTGCTTTTGGGTGTTTTGCAAATGCAGGTCGTTAAGCTGTAACACGTAAAAACAAGGGATAAGGTTTCGAAAAGCATATCCCACTGATCGAGCTGAAATTTTGCACCGACCTTTTTTTCAATATTTTAAGAGAACCTTTAAAAGGATATTGGCGACTAGCAATAGTTTTCGATATATCGTATATTGAAAGTTATTTATTGTACTGCGCTTCTATTATATTAAATAAACCCAAACAAACCCATCCCACATGGCAAGTGATATGCACATACGGGCGAGCAGTGTTTGCCGGGAAGCAGCGCGGCGGGAGGAGTGGGGGGTATCTATCGGATATATAGAAATACTCGTATGGCGTGAAATAATAACCTTTACAATGCGCTACATAAAAAACTATTGCTAGTCGTCAAAAATCCGTTAACGGTTTCTCTTAGGATAATGAGAGGAAGTTCGGTGCAAAATTTCAGCTCGATCAGAGGAGTATGCTTTTCGGAACTTCACCCAAAACGAGCGAGTTATTTTTACAGCCTAAATGCACCGAAAAAATTGTCGGTAAACTTTAATGTCACGAATAAAATTATCGGCATAAAAGTAAGGAACGAACAAACGATGGATTCTGTAAGTGTTAGAATGGCTAAGTGGGTAGGGCGCTCGACACTCGAACGAAAGGCGCAGGTTCGATCCCGATGAAAGGTAGAAACTTGAACAATGCAGAAAGCGTTTTTGATGCAATTATTCTATGTACATGGACATAAGTAAAGCATAAGAAAACAAAAAAGACACTACTAGAATTTTTATATTCATAATTTGTCAATTTTTTTTTTTTCATTTCCGGCAGAAGATCCGGCAGCCGTTGCTGGGCCAATATGGGCGTATGATAGTTGGCCAAGTCTTAGCAGCCATTCATGGTTTACCATTACCAACCATGCATGGTGCGGATCTGGCCCGTTTGTATAGCCATTACCGCGCCATCGTTTGTTCTCTGGCAACCAGTAGTGGGCCATTAATGTGCCGATTGTAAAACCCTATTTGGGAATCTACAACATTCATATCTCCGAAATAGAAAAAGGTGAGTATCTAATATTGGTAATACCGTCTATAGCAAAAAGGCATATATCGAGATTACAAACTTCGAATGTGTAGATGTTAGAAACGCAAATGATCGATGGTCCGAAATGGCGAATACCTAAATGGCGAACATGGCATGGCTGACTGACCCGACTGACCACTAACGCCATCTGCCATCTTCATCCGGAAGCGCAAGTAGTATTGCTCGATCCCAAGTTTTCGCTATCCGGACCGTTCGAAATTTTTGCCCATTTCAATTTTAACTGATCGTATTTTTGGTCCTTCGCTTTAAGGAGTTAGGCCACAGTAACGGGTATGAAATGATGTGCGAATTTAACAATTTTGTGCACTAAATTAATTACACATCTATTTAGTATGAATATCAAGCTGTTAGAAAATATATATATATTTTTTCCGATGTACAAAATGGCCGACTACTCGAAACTTCTCGGAACAGCTTTTTTCCAATTGGCGTGACAAATAACTTCAACAATTTTCACTCGATTTACTTCAAATTTAAAAGTTATGTTCCTAATTGCATTTCGCAAAGAAGTACGTACGGAATTTCTGATTAATCGAAAAAATTTCATTTTATGAGTAGTTTATGAGCAGTTATAACGAAATTTTTCACTGAAAATTCATTTCTTAAGTTTAAATACCTACAACTTTTGAATAAAACAATATTTTTTTAATTCCGTACGTACTTCTCTAGGTATTCTAATGTAGATCGACGAGAATTTTTGTTTTTCGTTCTAGGTCCAAAATTGTGGATGCTAAATGTCATGCCGCGGAGCGCCTAAAAAAAAGATAACAAAAGAAAATATTAGTAGTCGGCCATTTTGTACACCGAACAAAAAGAAAATTCTAACACCTTGATATTCATACTAAATAGATGTGTAATTAATTTGATGAGTGTATCACTTTTTCATACGGAAAAAATTGTTAAATTTGCACATGATTTTATACCCGTTACTGTGGCCTAACGCCTTAATGATTTCGAAATTGTAAACTGTCGTAATATTTCCAATTCGACGATTTGACGTTTCGAATTGTTTGGGTTTGTTTGGGTTTGGTATATATGTAATTGGTATATATGTACAGGCGAATCGATATTATATCTCTCATTATTTTGTTAAATCTGATATTTGTTTTCGCTATAAATCGACTTCGAGATTTTTGTATCCATGATTTCGGTTAACTATTTTACAGACTATTATAAGAATGATCTATCTATATTGGAACGTTCGTCATGACTGAATTCGAAATTTCGTTCCTTCTGAATATTGATCGTTCGAATTTCCGTTCCCCACCCTGAAGCTCCAACGCACATCATCGCGTCCAATTCGCAAAGCGGACATCTTCTTCGCGCTTCTCGAAATGGCCGCCCCGCGAACATCCGTCGAACGCGGCCTCAAGCGACTCACACTTCCGTGTGGCCTCGCGCGATTCACGCTCGAGTCGAGCTCGCTTTTGTGGCGAAAGAACAATAAACCGCGGCGAGTTGCGAGTTAAATCGAGTTGGCAAATTTTGCCACAACCTTGACCACAGGCGCACACCGAGGGATCTCTTTCTATTCGCGATCGTCGTACGGTCGTAAAGCTTCGAGTAATTTTCGCATTTTTATTGCTCCTTGCCTTTACTGCAAATCTACCATTTGTCCGTGCAAAACTGCTCATAGGAGTATTATTTTTACTGTTTTTTATCGCTCCACCTGATTGCTAGGGATATTGGTTAATTATTCATGGACTTCCCAAATGTGGATGTTAGTTATTTTCGCAACTTTTTAAACTCAGTGCAAATTAAAGCGGGACATCACACGACGGGTTAAAAATGGATTTTCTTGGTATTTTCTCAAAGTATACATATTCAAGAAAATCTGAAAAAAAATTCAAGTTGAAATATTTAAAACAGACCAAATTACATAGACGATGTAGTGAGAGCAGCGCAACGATCTACGGATACTAAAACGTTCAATCGCGTTTTTCTCAAAACGACTTTTGTCGAACTGGCCGGAATCATAACTCTAGCTATAATTGTTCGATTTTCAATTCAAAGAAACCAAAACTTTCGTAATTGCAGTCGCTATCGTTGTAAGTAGTCGATTGTTTTTTCAAACTTAGTATTTTTCAAGCCCCCGAACATAAGTGAAAATTTCGCCAAAATCACTCTTTTTTCAACACCAGCTATTTTGAGTTTTGTTTTTCTTGAAAAAACGACTGCATACAATGGGAAGTACATATATGGATAATAAAACTTTCCGGCCGTTGGACCATACTTTTTATAGAGGCTCCATTATACCTCAATAACGTTGTGAACTATACATTTTTCTTAATAAACATTTACACTAATTTTTTATGTCTCTAGTACAGCATACAAAAAAATCAATTTTTTTTTCTAATGAGGAGGTTCGTTCACGTACTACCTTAAAATGACAACGTTTATGTTCTTGTCCCAGTTACTTCGTTCGCCCTTTCGCGCTTCTGTGATCCACTTCCCTATATGCAGTTCTGTAAAAAAAATCCCAGGGTGTTGCCCAAAGACACTGTTCAAATGCATTACTGTACACGAGCAAACATTTATTGGGGAGTCCCCAGACCATAGCACATCACTATGGGTATGCCCATAACATGTTATAGGGACGCAGTACGCAGGGATACCACGTTGAAATTCAAATGGATTCCGCGCTATTTCCCGATTCCCGTCGTTTCAGATTTCTGTACTCGAAATTCTCGACAGGGAATTGTTGGATCTCCCAAAAAAATATCGTCTCATGATGTGCACAAATCAGTTGGGGAGTCCCAAGATGCTCCCAAATCTCTGTAGGGATTTGTTAGGGACGACGCTCATCGGGATCCATTTGGATTCTGCACTGTTCTCCGATAAGTAAACGTCGTTTGAAAATATGTGAAAAGTCACGAGGAAAAAATCGGCGTGTTAAAACATAACCTGCACGCTTCGTGAGCGTGTACGTGTGTGGTGATATTATGTCAAAGTTCAGTGAAATAAAGAACAAACGATAATTCTACCACATAAAAGATGAATGGATCTTCAAAAAGAAATAAAACCTTTCTCAAGAAAGTATAAATCACTTGAAAAAGTATATCTTAAAAATTGATGTGGATCACACCACTGAAAATCCACGGCAATTCTGCCGTCATATGGAATCAGGCGACATCTACAAAAAAAATCTAAAATACCTTTTACCATACAGAACGATGGGAAATTTTGTACTAATTCCAACGGTACCAAAAACGGATTTTCGTTTTTTTTTGTCGATGCCGTCTTCTTCCATATAACGGCAGAATTGCCGTGGATTTTCAATGTTGTGATCCACATTAATTTTTAAGATATACTTTTTCAAGCCATTTATACTTTTTTAAGAAAAGTTTTATTTCTTTTTGAAGATCCACTCATTTTGTATATCTACATATTAGGTGTAGTAAAAAGAAATCAATTATTTTTGCAATAGATGGCTTTAGTAATCTGTATCTCGCGTTGTATAAGTGCGATCGGATTGCGCTAGATGGCGTTAGAAAGATAAGATTTCGGACTAAAATAAACATCTCAGGCAGTTTTGTGATTGCTTGACTCAATATTGTTTGAGCGCGCGTTAGAGATGGCCATCAGCAAAGTGAAAATACGCCATATTTTACAGTTTTTCTTTGATAAAGGCGAAAACGCAATCCAGGCGGCTGAAAATGTGAATAGTGTTTATGGTCCTGATACTGTAACAGCCTATCACGCGCAATTTTGGTTTCGTCGATTCCGTTCCGGTAATTTTGATGTCAAAGATGCACCACGCTCTGGAAGGTCAGTTATCGAAAATGTCGATAAAATAATGGAAATCGTCGAGTCCGACCGTCATGTAAGCACTGTTTCGATTGCCCACGAGCTAAACATTGCACAAAAAACCGTTTGGAACCACTTGAATAAGGCTGGATACAAAAAGAAGCTCGATGTATGGGTGGCACACGAGTTAACGCAAAGAAACCTCATGGACCGAATTTCCATCTGCGAATCGCAACAAAATCGACCTATTTCTGAAGCGGATGGTGACTGGTGATGAAAAGTGAGGCATTTACGACAACATCAAGCGAAAACGGTCGTGGTCGAATCGCGGTGAGCCGGCTCAATCGGTGGCCAAGTCAGGATTGACGGTCAGGAAGATTTTGCTGTGTGTTTGGTGGGATTGGAAGGGAATCATCTACTATGAGCTGCTCGCCTACGGCCAAACTCTTAATTCGGACCTGTACTGTCAACAATTGGATCGTCCGAAGGAAGAAATCGCCCAGTAGCGGCCAGCTTTGGCCAATAGGAGAGGAATTGTGTTCCATCGGGAAAACGCCAGGCCACGCACATCGATAGTGACTCGCCAGAAGCTCCGGAAGCTTGGTTGGGAGGTTCTTATGCATCCACCTTATGGTCCGGATCTGGCACCAAGTGATTACCACCTGTTCCTGTCTATGGCGAATGATTTTGCTGGTGAAAAATTCGCCTCATAGAAGCGTGTGAATATCGACTGCCCCAGTTTTTTGCCAATTGGGACGAGGGTTTTTATGAGAAAGACATAATGAAATTACCTTTAAAATGGCAACAAGTTATCGATCAAAACCGTGCGTATTTGACCTAAATCGGGTCATTCTAACTATGCTAAATAAAGCCTCCAATTTCATGCAAAAATAATGGATTTTGTTTACTATACCTTCTATTTCCTTCAGGAAATTCAACGCACAGAATGCGACGGGATCAATCAAGCACCGTAGCGGATTCTGTTCGATAATGTTGGAATGATTTAGGATTCTAATTGGATTCGTAAATTGGATTCCAATGGGGAATCTTAATTAGAATCCAATTTACGAGCGTGGCGTTTTAGTATAGTGATCCAATAGCCCATTGGATCCCTATCTGGAATTAGGGATAAGTATGGGATTCCAATTGGATTCCTACGACAATTTCTGCACGGCTATCGCTATCACACGATGGGCTCTTCAGTGAAACTGCCTCGTGATCGGTAGTCAGCGAGCTGGAGCACGGCTGCGCGGTCACCTATCCAAGTATTGTCTCTGACCAATGCTGTTTAACTCATAATCGCAATGATAATATCAATGATAGATTGCTACGTGTCCCAACGTCCGAGCCGTTGCCCGGTAATCTCTGTCATGTAATCATTGAATGTTTTATTGAAGGAGACCAAAATGACTGGTCCGATTGTTCAAAAAATGGCGCTCATCCAAAACTTTCTGTTTCAATGTTATTCGGAGTCATGATCAATCAGCACCCTTCTCCCTCCACCCGTCATGCAGCATTGGCACGCAACTCTCTCGAACGCAATCCTCTGTATGTCATATAAATATACATATACAGCTTTGGTCAAAAGTATTAGGCACCCTGTAAATTTTCTATCCGGCCAAAAAATTGAATATCGCGGCGAAAAAAACCGTAAACTAATTTACCAAACGAAATTTTAAAGCGGACAAAGCCAGCTTCATTTCCCTTATTTATTTTTATTTTTGCGTTGTTTTTTGTACTCGGTAGGTCATTTTGAATATGCCGGTTTTTCACGATTTTATCACGTTGCAAAATCGCGTGCTGGACTTTGAAAAATAGTAATCTCACCATTTAGTGATATGATCTTTGAAAATGACACGGGTCGCTTTGGTTTTACTTTTAAAAACAATTCAGCGATTATTTTCCGCAGAGTTATTTAGTTTTTTCGTGCAAAAACGGCAGGTTTCCGATAAGCTAAAATCGTGCGATGCAACCTGAAAACTATGAGGTTTGGAATATTTCATCTAAGGAGTAGAAAGTGGTATTTTGTTATTTTTGGAGTCACTAAATTTTTTTCAGATAAAAAAAATATTTGCATCGCTATTTTTGGTTGATAGTGCACGATTTGTCCGATTAATTTATTGACGTTACTTTGAAACAAAGATGTTCTAATAAAAATATCAAGAGGAGAAAAAGTATATACAGCCTTGGCCAAAAGTATAAGGCACCCCTATTTAATATTGATATTTTCAAAGTACATAAAACTATTACAATTGCTTTGAAGTAAAGCTAAGACGGCATCATCAAATATAAAATTAAACAATACTTTATTATACGGTTTTTCAAATGGGAACATGTTTTTTTAAATTAAGACGTTGTAGCTGATATTCAGACGAATCCAACGACCTATGGTATCATTTCGAGGTCATTATATCATAGGTGTAAAACACCTATAAACTATAACCTTGACAAAAATTAATTTTTCAACACTGTATCAGCCCTTCGAAGTCAATCAAATTACTTCCTGACATTTTTTTCGTCACTTTAAAAGCAACGGAGATATTTGGGGTGGTCACGTTAAATGGTCCACCCTGTATTCATACATCCACACGCAGACACACACACACACACACACACACACACACACACACACACACACACACACACACACACACACACACACACACACACACACACACACACACACGCACACGCACACGCACACATATATATATAATTTTTAATTCAACCTCACGTGCTTTTTTTCTTTAAATTCAACCTCGTGCTCTTGCGATCTTCGAGTTGTACTAACTACTCGGACGATCTTACGTGTAACCCATTGGGGCGATGGCCAATTTTCTTTCACGATATACCCTTCCGTATTGGCACGAATTTTAATGATCCGTTACGACATAACCTTTTATGACTTTTTTATTCATTAAAACAAAAACATTTTTATCCCCATACAATATATTTAAATGTTCTTCAGCAAAAATAATTTTTTCAAACTTAAACAATAATATCCGGATTGAAAAATTATTCGGAGCAACTGTATCGCTCAAAACATTATTCAAGGGTAATCGCGAAGTAATAAAAAAAAGTGTGTCACCGCGCCTGCCTCTCTTTTCGGTACACTTTGGTCCTTCGCGACACGATTTCACTTGCGGTAAATGCAATATCACTTGCATGCAGCCATCCGCGAGGAAGAGGAAGGAGGTAAAGGCACAAATTCTCGCCTACGAGAAATTGGGCGACGCGATGAAAACAAACGTTCGTTTTATTTTTGGTCTTCTGGCACACACGTGGCCAAGGCTGTGTCTTATATCGATGCTTGACGAGAATTTCGATCTAACCGTGAAACGTTCGTTAGCCCCCGCGCTGCTCGTTGTATAATCCATTTTCATCTTTCCTCTTCTTGCCTTCGCGATTATTAAAGAATTTAAAAATACGAAAATTCTCTACAACTTCAGCCACCTGAGGAGATAAAAGAAATAATCTGGGACAGACAATAGCAATTTCTCGAATAGGACGAGTTGTATTTTAAGGGGAGGGTAGGGGTTTCAGCATGAAAAAAAACACTTTTTTGCGATTTTTTGTCATATATATGGATAGAGTAAATTTATTGAAACCTTTTTTACATTGTTAAGTGTCATTTCAAGAACATTCCGTGAAATTTGTACGCGAAAATATCCACAAACAAGCCGGTGACAAAGCTTTTCCAAGAACGCCTTTGGAAAAACACGATTTGCGGTGTTCACTGTATCTCAGCTAGAAATTATCTGAAATCAAGTACCATTAAAATTTAGTCAAAGTATCATCAAATCCTCCCCCCAACGGTCTTTCATAATTTTTTTTTTCATTTCTAAATTTTTGGTGGTCATGTAAAGTGAAAAGTGCTATTTTTCACGAAAAATTTCCCTATTTTGGGGGTGGAAAACCCCCTCAATGTAAAAAAAACTCAAACTAACTGTTGAGGGGAGGTATTTTATATGTAGAAAGTGTGTACTAAGTTTGAAATAAATCGGTCATGTATTTTCCAAATGGCAGTGAACACGGACTTTGAAAAAGTGGTTTCAAGAAAAACGCGGCACCGGCTTGTTTGTGGATATTTTCGCGTACAAATTTCACGGAATGTTCTTGAAATGACACTTAACAATGTACAAAAGATTTCAATAAATTTACTCTATCCGCATAGATGAAAAAAATTCGCAAAAAAGTGTTTTTTTTCACGCTGAAACCCCTACCCTCCCCTTAAGGGAGGATACTGTGACGGGCCGAAAAGTTCGTTTTTCCGATATATTTTTGTCTACTAGATTATTTTTATGGGATTTGGAAGAAAGGTATGTTATTAAGCATACATGGAACTTATTTCGGGTGAATTTTTATTTTGAAAAATAAAAAATTGATAACGTTATTGGAGTATAGTAGAGCATCTTTATAAAAAGTGTGGCCCAACGCCCGGATCGATAACTTGACAATGTTTGGTCTGAAAAATGAAAATAAAAAAGTTTTGTAATTTATATAAATGTAGTTCTCGCTTTACGTAGCCGAAAAAAAATTCACATACCTGCGGGTGTTAAAAAAAGTGTAATTTTGGCGAAGTTTTCGCTTACATTCGGGGGCTTAAAAAATACTAAATAAAAAAAACGGCTACGCACAACGATACTTACTGATGTTACTGAAATTTTCGTTTTTTCTAAATTTAAAATTACACAATTGTAGCTAGAGTTATTCCGGCCAGGTGGAGAAAAGTCATTTGGAGAAAAACGCGATCACTAAATCGTCTGCTACTTGTTCAATTTTCAATATCTTGAGATTTTTTTCACATATTCTTGAACATGTATACTTTGAGAAAATGCCAAAAAATTGATTTTTTCACCCGTCACATTGGTGTTCCGCCTTAAGCAGAGAATTCCAAAATGTAACACTATTAAAAAAAAAAGATTTATCTGCATCTATTGAAGATACCGTGCTAGATCTCGCGTATGTACGAATTATGTAAGACATTACGAATTCGGGTCAGTTGTCTAGTTTTCCACGATTACTCTCGGAGTCGTTGGACCCGCTGAAGACATCCCTCTCTCTCGCGGTTTCCTCGCGCGTTTCGATGATTTACGAGCCTCTCGGGGGCGAGGGCCGTCGACGTCTCAACCAACGAATGATAGAGAGAAAGAGCAAGAGAGAGAGAGAGCGAGAGGGGGGGGGGATTAAGCGTCTCGCGCATTCGCGATTTCAATTCGTGCGTATTATCTTCCCGAGACCGCTATCCCGCGGCAAAAGATCACACGAAATTACGGCCTCAGTTTTCTTCCGAGCAAAAATGTCAACTCTCGTCCGCGAGTTATGAAATTCAAGCGAGCGGACGAATAAACAGCCATTCGCAGCGAAATAAGCGTGGGGCGGAGAGGAAGAAAAACAACGGATCGCGATCCCATCTTGTGTCGCCCGTTTGAAAAATTCCCGGGTGTGCGTCCGCTTTTATGCGCCTGCGCAATTGTATTCTTCCGCGACTTTTGCAGTATTTAGTCCGCGTCTCGTCCGCAGCGCACAAACTCCTCAGACGTTGCCCTTTGGGTCAATTACGCAATGTCGTATGTCTCGACTCGTTTGTCATCACGGACCACCCCGTTCTGGGCAAACGGCTTGTCAATGTTTCGCCACTTGGTTCCATTCATTTTCTCGTCGCTTCGCGACACAGTGAAGTCACCGGAGGGGTGGGGGGCACAGGGTCCTTTGAAGCGCGCGACGCTAGGGGCGCCACTGACGCTCGGTCTGCCGCCATTTCGTGAAGCCACCTCGAAAATTGCGACGCAATTTGCGGAGCCGTTTCGCAACGGAAATGGATGAAATTTTTGTAGAGGTTGCGGGACGATGGCACGGGGGGAGTGACGTTAATTTTATTTCGAAATAAGCGTTTTTTTTTAAATTTTTATAGCGATTCTTATCGTAGAATTCTTTTGCCAACTGGAACGCTTCACTCCAAAAGCGTTTTCCACGTTCGGCGAAACGTTCCACGCGTTATTTTTTGTGCAGATGGATGAAGAGCCTTAAGGGGCTATACCAGTGTGAAAAGCTTCAGCCTCTCATCCATTGTATGGGCCAGGTATAGCTGATAAGCAGTTTTTTTGGTAAATATAATTTTATCTTGCGATCGATAGCTAATCTTTAAACGCGTTTTTCTCGAAATGAGATTTTTAAATTTGCTGAAATTGTAACTCAAAGAGCAATTATCCGATTGACTTGAAATTTGAACTGAGTACTCTTGAATATACTTACTCTACAATGACGTAGGATATTTTTGATTGGATGAAAATTGACGATTTGGCATTGAAAAAAACGACCATTATATAGGCAACAAAACAGACTTTTTTCATAACTTCGCCATTTTGTTAGATTTTTATATTTTTTCGAAAATCCTACGTCATTGTACAGGAAATACCTTCCAGTTTAACGACATTTTTTCCTTTTTCGGTTTCAGCTACTCAATCGGCCGGAATCATGTCAGCAGTGGAGGAACTTTTTTGGCGCCTCCGACGGCAGCGCATAATTCGCTTGGATGACAATATTTTTCTGTGAAAAAATTCTGTAATGTAGGTGAAATATAGCCAAATATATTCTTAATTTTCTAAAACATTTAACTGAGTACTTTTCTTCCAAAAAAATGTCCGAAAATCACCCAAAATTTTCAGCGTTTACACTGGTATAACCCCTTAAGATTTATCGACTTTTCGCAAGTATCGTTTGAAAATCAACCTGCAGCGAAATCCTCGGTTCGATTTTTAAACGACGCGTCGAGTTGGTCTCTTTCAATGTTCGGTAGAGTAGAAAATGTCGCGCATCACGTTTGATCCTCTTGTCTTCTCTCTCCCCAAGGTGCTTATTCATCGTGTACGCGGCCAAAGTTATACAATACCTTCGTCCGACAAACGGCTAACGAGTTGTATTCTCGGGTTAGTTGGTCGCACAAAGTGACTTCTCGTCTGCGACTGACGCGTGTGCCCGATGGATGCACTTTGGTCGAGAACTCGGACGAGTCTGGGCGCGAGACAGCACGGAGCTTCTCGAGCATCCGCACCGCGAGAACGCGGGTGATCTGTCTCTCTTTCGCGATGATGTACGTCGCTCCGCGAGAAAATAATATACCTCGGAGAAAAACGATGCCTGGATGACACTCGGATTCATCGTGCAATATGAGGCTCTCTCAAATGTTGAAACACGTTTCAAATCAGCGCTCTTGAATACTCAATTGCTCCATAAGGTTCGGTCGGTCTTGCCAGTTTTTTTTTATCGGAGAACGAGGATATTTAATGAAATTTACTTTATCGTGTGACTCGAGACGAATTTCAATTCTAGAATATTTTTAGAAATCGTCCGAGTGAAGATACTGAAGAGGGATTAATCTTCTTAAGGGGTCTGCATGAGCTTAACATTTGTAAAATATATTTTGCATAGTTTTGTCGCTTAGGATCTTAAATTTAATTTGCAACAACGCTTTTGTGAAAGGTACCCAAAATTGACGAATTAAAAGTTGATTTTTTTGTCGAAGATCCAAGTTTTTTTTTCTACAGCGTGCTATTTTCGTAATATTCAAAATTTCAAAAAGTATTTGACTAAGAGTACATTTTTTTATTTTACATTGCGGATGGCCCTCGTTGCCAGAACCATCTACACCTATTGGCCATGCCGCAACTTTGTTTAAATAACAATAACGTCATTGTTTATCAATATTTTTCAATGAAAAAAAAACTCAACCTTGGCAGGACTATGTATCAATTACGTATAAAGTTCCGACCTCGTCGTCGCGATAATCTCATGAGAAAAAAATAAAAATCGACGGCTAAGCGTTCACCTATCCAAGTATTGACCCAGGCTAACGCTGGTCGTCGGGAGATCGCCGCAGCCGCTCGTCGTCCGCGGCCCTACCCTGTCGATCGTTCGTCACATATAATTAATATAGACGTCAGAGTAAAAAAAAACCGTCATGAGAAGTATCGTGACGTCTGGGAAAATCTTACCCGAAGATTGTTCTCGAAGGAACTCAAGGCTGAGACGATTTAGTCTGGAATGGCCCGTACAGTGTGTCCAGAAACACGTTCGACCCACGCTCACCTGGCCAGTCGACAAAGTTTCTCACGGCGTCTGGACTATCTCGTTATATTTTATTATTATTCATGATACGTTTATATGTATTTACGTAACGCATACACGGTGCGTTATACATACGTTACTAAATACAGCAGGCTCAGGTATTCCACTCGAGCGCGATTACCCGCGTTTTTCGCTACCGTTTCGTAAATTGCGCAACGTGCTAGAAAACGAATTCAGCTTCTGCCGAAAAAAACACTACCCTACCGAATCGTCGAAAAAAAAGCTACCATTGATTACCGACATGAATGAAAAGTCACGAGATATGCCGATCGGGAGTGACCCCAATTGGATCAGGCTATCGATACTTTTCGGTCGAGTGAGCTTCGTCGTTGGAAGGGGCATAATGCAATAACTATTTATTATTTCTCAGTACTGGTTGATATTTTTTAAATTATTATCGATCTTCCGATCGATTCTGCAATAATTCTCGGACATGATAAATTTTTGTCCTCTCACCTCGTCGATCTCGTGTGTACGTTCGAAGCGTGCGGTGACTTTAGCCGGTTGTAAAACAACGTCAACAATAAATTCACTCGATTGGCTACCGCACGTAAGTGCATTAATTACAATTTATCAGTTCTCATTACTCGTTAATTTTTCATGCGGGCACTTAAGGTTTGTCCTTTCGAATATGTCACGTATGTACACGATCCTTCGTAATTCTTTGGTTTATAACGCTGCCTTATAAAATCGATTACACACACATGGCTGGGGATTATTATTGTGCTCATAGCGGTCGTAAGTAATAAATAATCGTGTTGAAGCTACCGCGTGAACTCGGGACAAGACAGCAATTATTATTTCTCCATGCACAATGGATTACACATATATATTTCGCGAGTGTGTCGCGCGCATTTTGTGCCCACGCACTTATTGTCCCATACCTCGAGAGAAACACTCACTTCCACGACGACATATATACGTGTGATTTTCTCGGTCTTCCACTCGCCTGGACGTCCGACTCTTCCACTCAAAATCCGCCAGAACTTTGAGAGATGGCGCAGCCGTTGTCGCGTCTCCGCGGGAACTTCTCGTTTTGCGGATTTGCTCGTTTTTTTTTCGGCCACGTCAGACGGGGCTTGAGTCATGTTTTTCCCCCATTGGCTACTTCTGCGAATGATCGAATAACCCAGGTAGGAATTGACGATGAAAAAAAGGCTTGCCAAGCTCTGAAACAAGGCTCACATTTTTTTTATTCAGGCCAAGCACCAGCCTGATTTCAGGCCTAGCTGAACCCCTTAATGATAACGCGGTTTCAGGCTGTTGCACACAGGCTTGACCAAAGGCTGGTAGAAAAGCCTGTACTAAGCCTGAAACGACGAAACAACAAGGTTCAAAACGAGCCTTAATGAAGCCTTCACGAGCATTTATGACCAGGCTTATCCCAAACTCTTCTCGAGGCTATATGAGGCCTGTTTTTTCGTGTTGTATATTCTACATTGGGAGAAATTTAATAAATTTGTAAAGAATTCATTTTATTTATTATATATATTTATTATTCATTATATTATTTGTTATAAAATATATATAAAATATTTTAAACACAATACTTAATTTTATTTATTGTTTATGGGACACGTAATACACAGAGTGTACGCAAACCCCAGAGAGTGAGTATATACGAAATGTGTATGTGACGAGAAAAAAAACTTTTTTGTGTACCTCATAAATATCGATAAGAGAATATGTTTAAATGTTCTGAGCTGCCTCCTTCGCTTTCGTTTTTCGTGCCTTCGCACCCGACAAATTTATTGCTAATTTTTTTTTTCATAAAAATATTATTTAAAATTTATTTTATTTTATCACAACCTGAAACAAGCCTGCATCCAGCCTTGATTTTTTAGCCTTAAAATTCACTGGCTGAATAAAGCTTGAAATAACCCTGAGTTTAGGCTAAGCAGCCAGTCTTGGTTCCAGGCTGCTCCAAACGATGCAATGAAACCTGGCCCAGGTCTGTCTCACTCAGGCTCGGTGAAACAAGGCTCGCACAAGTTTGTTTCCATCGTCAGCCTTTTGATTCCCTACCTGGGAATGAAGGTCCTTTTTTTGAAAAAAAGTAGGATCGAAATTAATTTGTCCTGCCGTCGAGGTATCCTGGAATTATTGCCTTTTCGAGAAGAAGGTGAAAGAAATGACCATTTTGCAATTTGAGCAATAACAGATCGACGGGGCCGGGTTGAAATTCCGAACTTTCAATGCACCGACGGTTTAAAAGTCCGAATTTCAGTATTCCGAAATTGAAGATGGGGCTGGGTTGAAATTCCGAACTTTGAATGATCAGAACGCTCAAATCTCCGAAAGAATACTACCTCGAAAGATCAAAATTCCGAAAGAATTTTACACAAAAGTGCAAAACTCCGAAAATGTGAACACCGTCAAAATAATTCGGCTATGGAAGTTTTAAAAGTTTCAAAATTTTCGATAAATCGACGAATTATTACAAGAATTTTTTTATTAAGAAGTGATTTTTCGTCAATTTTGAAATTTGTCTAGACAATGTTATACGTTCTACATAATTTACAGTCAACTGTGTAGACTTTCGCTGTCATGATCTTGACATGGGGGCCGGGTTGAAATTCCGAACTTTGAATGCGCCGACGGTTTGAAATTCCTAATTTTGTTCCGAAATTACTAGGTTCGTCAAGATCATGCCAGCGAAAGTCTACACAGTTGACTGTAAATGATGTAGAATGTATAACATTGTCTAGACATATTTTAAAATTGACGTAGAGTCACTTTTTAATAAAAAAAATTCTTGAAATATTTCGTCGATTAATTGAAAATTTTGAAACTTTTGAAACCTCCATAGCCGAATTATTTTGACGGTGTTCAGATTTTCGGATTTTTAGTCTTTCGTGTAAAATTCTTTCGGATTCTTTATCTTTCGGGGTAGTATTCTTCCGGAGCTTTAAGCGTTCTGATCATTCAAAGTTCGGAATTTCAACCCGGCCTCAGATTCGACAAATAATTATTTTATTCCGTTTGCTGGGCGAAGAAAATGTTTGGAATTATGAGAGTATATTCTTTAACCTAAGGAATTATAATATTAAAATTTAGGAATTATATTATTATTTAGGAATTATGTTATTATTCCTTAGGAATTATGTTATTATTCCTTAGGAATTATGTTATTATTCCTTAGCAATTATTATTATTATTCCTTAGGAATTATTATTATTGTTGTTATTATTATTTAGAAGGAATTATACGTCAGAAGCGTGGAGGGTAAGGGTTGAATCGATTTGTTCGAGATTCTCCGATTTCTCGGTGCAGTCGAAGATCGCGCGGACTTTATGCGCGAGTACCAGCAATTTCTCTTCGGTTACGTTTATTCATTTTTATTACATTACAATAGACGTCCATAAATTATGGGTGATCGATAATCGATGATCGTAGACCTTGTCCCAGTGAATAATTTTCATTGTCTCGTGCAAATAACGCAATGTGTTACGGACCTCCTCCAAGATCCAGGCGCAATAATGTTCGTGTTGTTCGATTATCCCTATCGTCCCCGATGCGCGACATGAATTATTACGAGAATCGCATTGAGTGATTAATCGCCATACTTGTTCATCTTGGACGCGACCAAGGAGAAATAAACATTATTAAATATTGAATTTCATTGTTACGTCTGGATAGCTTTTGGGTTGCTGTCGATGAATGCGCGAGAAGAGAGGACAAAAAATCAAGTTGTCGAAGGTGAACGAAGCCTTCTCCGCCAATAAATACTTTATTTTATTTATACTTATTACAATTGTAAATATGTAACTTGATACCTCGCTTGCGAAACATATTTGAATTATTAATCATTTTTAATCGTGTCAATCACCAGGAATCAATTGATTGAAAACAACGAATTTCGTAGCGAATAATAACGGGCGAAAAAATGTCGACCTTATCTCGATTCATTAAAAAAAATGTGCCTTGATGCCCGAATACATTTCTCAACTTATATTTCGGTTTTTTTTCTACGACACGTCCTTCGTACTTTCGAAATCCTGACGGATCGTTTCGCGTGGGAAGCTCGAGCGCAGAACTCTTTCTCGACTATTGTCTTATTTTCTGTCGGAAGAAAATCTATCTGCATGCCGTGCTCCTTTGCACCGTGGAAGGAAACTTGGCCTAAAATCTGCAAACCAGTTTATCTCACTTTGATCTTGTTTTTTATCGTTATTTTTTTTATTCCGCGTATTTCGAGTCAGAGAAAAGAACGGACCGAGGTAAAGTGTACATCGAAATTGACTGTAATTTTTATAATGTCGTCGTGCTATTTAACATCTTTTGGGATTTTTTAATAGAAAATCCTTATGACAAATTTCGACGAACATTAGGTTTTTGAAAAATGATCATCTGAAGAACAATCTGTAATTTTTTTGTGTACGAATATTTAAAGATGTATTGCCCGTGTATTCCCTACCAAGAGTGAGTTTTGACGAAAATTTTGAGTACTTTGTGATGAGATTAATTTTCTTTTTAAATCTACCACATTGAAGATGCTGAGAACATTAATTTCCGATAATAATAATGCGTAAAAGTTATAAGTAACTTGTTAAAAAATGAAAATTGTTCAACAAATGTCCGGTGAACTACTTTTTTTATATTATAAAATGTATCCGTAGATTTTTCTGAATAGGTATGATTTTTTAAAGAATTTTCTTTCTATTTTAATATTAATTTTTTTTATTGAAAAAATAGATGAAGGTTCACAAATTTTCAGTATATTTTCGGAGCAATGTTCCATATTAAATCCAAGAAGTGTCCGAGGTATTGAAGGTCATACATACAGCCTCTGAAAAATGCCAAACACGGGATTTTCGAAATAAAGAGAAAATTCTTGAAAAAATCATATGTATTCAGAAAAATATCATAATTTATTTAATGTCACGAAAAATCAAGTTAACCGGAGATTTCTTGAACGAATTTTTGTTTAAACAATTTATTCATAAATTTTTGGCATTGTTATTATTCAAAAACCAATGTTCTTAGCATCTTCAATACGGTTGATTTTTTTCAGATTTTAATGTTATCGCAAAGTACTCAAAATTCTCCCCGAAACTCACGACGTCCGGGAAGCACCTTTCGAAAACGTCTTTTGCAGTGAGCAAACCCTTCTGAACCCGGTTATCTAATATAAAAAAATCAAACAGATTTCGTTAGTATATTAGTTTATCCTATGATTAATCGAAGGAATTTCGGAAATATCAACTTTAAAAAAACTGCGCGTGTTCAAAGTGGGAGTCTTGATTTTTGCAAAAAATTGGCATTTTTTGTTCATCAAATCGTAAGTATACATCGGAAATAAATCCTTCGATCAAATACTATATTTTTGCGTCTGGAAAAAGCCCTAAAAAATTCAGACAGATCGATGCAGTACTTTCTCGCTGCTCACCAAGTTTGGAAACTTACTTTCGAGATAAAAGCATTTAAGGGGGAAGATACCTTTAGGCGAGGAAAAATCACTGATTTTTATGATCTTCTTTTAAAAGAAAAGATTTCTCCACCATTTTTGAGACTTAGGATATGTTTTACTACTACTTTTGGCTGTTACATGGTAATTTTTTATTAATCTTTAAAAATAGCGAAGGTATGCCAGGATCTTCTAAACGGGTTTGCGGCGGATGTTGCCGGACGGCGTGACATGCAGGTCGGCTGGATGAAGGCGAGAGTCTGAATTAGAAGGTCCAAAAAAGCGTTTTTTCGGGATTTTTTTTTAAAGGAAAAAAAAACGAGTGAGCCCAGTAAACGTTGAGGTATCTTTTCATGTATATTTGAAATGAATAAAAAAAACTTCAACATGAAACAATAAATGAGTGCATATTTATCAGGCTATTCCATGCGCGTATTTCCACTGCAGTCCCCAATCGGCGGGAAAGATGCAGGTCGTAATTCTTAACTGAAACAAAAAAACCAATAAAATGTTCAATTGTCATATATTTTTCTTCTGGGTGAATTAAGAAAAAGCTGAAAAAAATTGTGAAATAATAACTTTTCTCAGGTTTGAAAAAAAATATTTATAAAAAACAAACTTTAACGTGCTATAAAAAGACTTTTTTAAACGACTTTTTTAATTCACTTAGAAGACATTTACATACTGAAGAAAATAAACTTTGGTTTTATTCAATAGGTGGTTTAGTTTTTTTGCTGTCACGCCCGCCAATTTGGAAAAATCGTGAATATGAAAACTGGAGAAAACGCGCTTCAAAGTTTTCATATATTCTTGGATAGTTTATCTATCGATTTAAGCAATAAAAAAACGATTTTTCGTACCTTCTAATTCTGGCTCCGGTCTTAATCTGAAAAAAAATGAACGAAGATTTTTCTTTCATTAACATTGTGATACGTAGAATATGAATTTAAAAAAGTGCGTAATGTTGAAAATCGATTAAATGGTATGCTTTAAAACAAAAGATTGAATTTTCCGAGAAAATCGCTATATTTTGTTATAAAAAATACGTTTTTTTTTCAATTTTCCACACCATTCCGGATCATGTTTTAGACAATAAGATTAGAAAGATTTATACCAAATTTCATCAAAGTCGGTCGATTAGTTTTTTAGGTATACGTCACGGCAGTTTTGAAAACGCCGTTTAGAAACCATGCCATTATTCCACCATTTTTAAAGATTAACAGAAAAAAATATAATGTATTTGTCTCAAAAATGGTGAAGAAATATTTCCTTAGAAAAAAAATCATGAAAATCAGCAAATTTTTTCCTCGTCTAAAGGCATCTCTCCCCTTAAAGTTTCGAACGACACTCCAGCGTCCGACGAGCGTCAGCATAATAGCTTATAAATCTATCAATTTCGATCGGATTACCTTGAAATTTTCAGGGAATGACTCATAAATGTTCATTTACATGCACATTTATATTAGCTTTGAAAAAAGTGATTTTTCGACTTTTACAACTAGGTATAACCCTTTAAATAAAAAAATCATCATAGCTTTTGAACGTATGAATATTCCGGATGATACAGAACGTGAAGACCTTCGACCAGCGTTACGTAAGCCATTGTTACAATTCTCACAATATTTCCACGATGTCCTAAGACAAATAGCAATTCTTCCCAAGTTCACGACAGGAAATTGTCAAAATATAAGGTCGTTGAAAATGTTAAAAGAAAATGAATATTCTCAGAATGGAGTAATGCGGTGCCGTCGAGGTAATTAAAGATGAAATGTAAGTAATTGAGTGGCAAATATGAGGATCCATCGTCTGCGCGATTATGGAAGCGTTAAGGATATAAAATCGAGGCCAGTTGACAATTCCGGGCTCCAGGAACGCGTTCCAATTTTGTAAAGCAACACATGCAGCTAAATTATTTGCAAGTCGCGCTCCCTCTCTTGTCTCGTGGACAAAAGCTCTGTCTCCTCATCTCATTGTCGTTTACAATTGTACTCGTACGATGGTAATAGGCGGAGTAAGACAAGTAAGAATTGGAAGAAAAAAAAAGAAGAAAAGAAAAATACGTGAGTAAACGTCAAGAACGTTGGAATAATTAAGTGTGATTGATAGACCCACAACTCGTCGTCGCATATAATATTCGTAGTACATCATGCCATAATTTATATCTTTCACTCGTCACATATTCGCGAGTGTTGTTTCTACGAATTTAAATGACCTGCGCAATATGCATTCGTTACAATGCAGTTAGTGCAACGGGATTGAAAAATGAAAATTGGAATTTTCTGATGTAAATGAATCTTTCCAAAAATGATGTATGCCTTTGTTTTTCTGGAACGTCAGTTTTCTTATGGATAGATCTTGGAAATTTCTCGATGGATGGGTGGAGATATAAACGAAGGCATGGGTAGTCGAAATAAAAAATTCTCAACTATATGTCCAGGATGTGAAGTAAAATCCGTGTCAGCATAATAAGTAGGACAAGCCTTAAATTTTCAGCTAAAGGGGTAGCTCTCACTGGAAACTTAAAAAAATATTTTTTTGCATAGTGCTATAGTGGGAACTTTTAAGAATATTTTAAGACCAATCGGACCCTGAAATTATAAAAATTGACGAAGTTGCATCTACACTGAGAAAAAGAAATCGTTGAATGTGCAAAATGCATTTTGTTGTCTCGAAATTTTGTTGTTTTAACAGTTGCTCAGACATGCTAAATAAGCTACAGGTCAAACCACTAAAATTATCAGTTAGATTAAGGGGTTACCCCCACTTGCGATTTTGAAAAAATCGATTTTTTTTATTGCATTTTTTTTAAGTATAAGTATCTGAGAATATGTTCTGAAAATTTCAAGTCGATCCGAACAAAATTGACTGAGATATGAGCGTTGAACGAGAAGAATCCGCGTTGAAAGAGCGTTGAAAGAGAAACTTTAAACGCGTTTTTCTCAAAATGGCATTTCTGAAGTCGGTGACCAAGATTACTCGAACACTAATGAACCGATCTTCTTGAAATTTTGCAGGCTTATTTAATACATAAAAATGTAGTCTTTAATCGTTCGATTTTTTTTCGTTAAAATCGAACCATTAACTTTGACTGTCCGCCATTTTGTGAAAAATGAATATTTTTTAAAATCCTTCGATTAAAGACTAGTTTATACTTATATTTGACTAAATCCATCCGCATTTTTTTTCAGATGATCCACTTCGCCGCAATGTTGGTCACCGCAAACCGTGTATATAAAAACATTATTTCATTGACGGCCATTTGCCACTAAACAATGTAATATTTTTCAATAAAAAAATTACTGAAAGTTCTTCAAGATGTGTTCTTTAAGATGGTATATTGATCGATTGAAAAAGTTTTGTAGTTTTCTTTAAAAAAATCATGAAAAAGGCCTTTTTTTTGCGCTACAAGTGGGGGTAACGCCTTAACAAAACGTTCGTTATGCCCATCAAAAATCAAGTTGAACGTATTTAAAGATACATTTTGTTAAACCAGCTGAATTTTGGTTGGATGACCGAATTTTTTTTCAGTGTATTTTAGTGGAACAATGTGCTTCGGGTTTACCGCGATCGCATTTTTCAACTCGATGAACCATTTGTTAATAACAATGACTTCAGCATGCTGTTTTTCAAGAGAAAAATGAGGTTTTCTTTGGAGAGGCTGTCATTTTTTGTATTTTGCGAAATTTCGAAAAGTAGATCGTGAACCCATAGCCAGTTCGATATATTTGAAGAAAAAAATTTTTGTTTTCGTTTCAAATTAAATTTGAGCCTGGTAGAGATCCCGCCGTTTCGGGCCTCACCTGGAGGACTGCAACCCCAACTGCAGCACCACGAACGCTTCGAAAGATTTTCGTCCGAAAAAATTACATTTTAACCACAAACATGTGTACAACATGCTGGGAAGAAATTAATTTATTCCAACCAATGTGTTACTAGAAAAAAAATGCATCATTCTGACCCTTCAAATTGGACTTCCAGAGAGGGTACCCCGTTAAGGCGGGATATACAATTACAGCGATCAAAAAATCGATTTATTTTTTTTTCTTTAAACAATAGAACTATGTAGAATATTTTCCTATAGTTTCAAAGCGAAATTCGAAAGACTTCAAACGTTACAGTCAACGCTGTGCCTCACCGCTCAGATTCGGACCGGGCGTGAACTTCAAACGCCTTTTTCTCAAAACTGCATCATCGAAATTGGCGTGCAGGATTACTCAAAAACTTTTAAGCCGATTGAGTTGAAACTTGGTAAAAATATTGATAATATTCGTACCTTCTACTTGACGAGAATTGTTTTTGAAAAATTAAAAAAAAACTACTTTTTTAAGGCAGTAGTCTGGTCTAGAGCGAGATTTTTGACGTCATTTCTGGATTGGAATAACTTTTAAACCGTTGAAGTTGTCTTGATGAAATTTTACATATGTATTTATTGTTCCTTCGAGAATGTATTTACATTAAAAAAAAATTATTTTAAATACTTTCATGTAGTTTTTTATTTTTTGACAACATGGTCCGCCGGAAACCGCCTCAATCGGCGCCCACTCTGGGTTGTATGGATCTGAAGAAAAAAATATATATTCTCAATCAGTGTAAGTATTCTGAGCACTGGTAGCAGAATTAGTATTTAAACAAATTTTGTTACAAAATGGCAGCCTGTTAAACTTTGATTAACGATATTTCATACATTTTCGGGTATTCGACGAGTTATAAAATGTGGGCAAAATTATTGTTCGACTGAATTCTGCTACCAGTCCTCAGAAAGAGGCTACCGAAGGTATGTGCAAAATTTGAGCTCGATCGGTCAAATAGTTATCGAGATATCGTGGGCGCCGATTTGAAAAACATAGTTCGGAGATAAACGCGTTCAAAGTTTTGATACCGGGAGCGCGCAGCTGCTTCCCGACTGCGCTACCTGAGCGCGCGGCTCGCTTATAATTTCTATTATTCTGCTAATTGTTTAAATATCAATAAACGGTTTTCACGAGCGTATTAAGAAAGGTCTAAGGAATAATAAAATGAAGAAAAAAAATCGATTTTGTCAAATTTCTAGACCAGACTACTGCCTTAATCCACATTTTACAGAAATATTCCGTGAAATGTTAATTTTTTGTTGTAAATGCGTGCCATTTTCTCAAATTTGCATTTTCTTCATTTTAATTACCGTCACATAGAAACTATACATGTTCTAACTGAAAAAATGTTTGAACTTTTCTGCAAATCAAAGTCAACGGGAAGATAGACCCCGATTCGCAACTCCCACGGCGACCTTGCTGTAACATTCTGCCACAGCTCCGTCATTTTGATGAAGAATTAATTAAATAAATTGTTTTGTATACTTAAATATACTGTCAAAGTATACCCAAAGTTTGATCATTGTAGACTAATTGTTTCTCAGTTTAAAAAATCCCTCAATATTGCTTATTTTTTGCTCGTCTAAATGTATATCCCGCCTTAAAGGTGTTACTTTTCAACGGGTCTGCATAATCTTGGAAGCCAAAAAACAGGTCGATTTTCAAGATTTTTCTCTGATGATAATATTGGGATGACGAACTCGGGATATCACACGCAATTAATACAAAGTCTTGCCAAGTTTGGGATTTTTTTTCGTGAAAAATATTCATGAGCCATGAACATATTGTTATTTAAACAAAGTGCCGTCATTCCTGCATGGCCAATCGGTATACGTAGCTCCGGCAACTAGGTTGATCAGAAATGAAAAATGTACTTTTAGAATGATAATTAAACTCTCGTATGGCCGGATACTTTTAACGAATTAAAAAAATTACAGCATTTACAAGGTATGAAAACAAAGTAGGATTTTCCATTAAAAAAACAAGTTCAATAATTTGTTATGAACAAATGGATGAACGTATAAAAAATCATCTGGTCATACAATAGAAAATATTATAAGCTAGGAAAAAAATTTTGAGTCTCGACTTACACCGGTTCATAAAACATAGTTTCCAGAAAAACGCAAAGGAAAAATAAGTGTAAATCGCAGCGAGGCGGTTCGCCGTAGCGCAGTGGGCGATGTGACCCTTCACAAAAATCGTCATAACTCTGTACGTTGTGGAATTTTCACAAAATCTTTGTAGCCAATTAAAGTTAAGACCCTAGGCCATAAAACTCGGCAATAAAAAATTCTTTTTTTTTTTAATTTCAAGCTTACGCAAACCCCTTAATGATGATTTCATGCGGTACTGTATAATTTCCAGATACCTTCAATCCTCGAATCCTAGAGGAATAAATTCCCAAATGTTGAAAGCCAGGTCATAACTATCCATCGTAGTATTGATTTGCTCGTACCCAAACATCTGTTCTTAACACACGTCTTAGATACGAGTGAGAAATTTTTCCTTCGGCCATCAAGATTCTCTTTACTTCGAGGGTACTTCGATACTGAGATCGCGCGCACTCGCTCTCTTATATGGAAAATCGTAATTTATCCTGACTGACGTTCGCGGAACGATTTCCTTACGAACAGAACTCTTCGCGGTGGGCGAACAGGATCTCTTCTCGATATATATATATACACCCGATCGCTCGTCGCGCACACATCGGAGTGGCGCTTTGCCGATCTCTAGGCTTTGTTTTCGCAGTCGTAATTTTGTTTGTTTAGCCTTCTAGATTATTTTACCTCCGCTTAAAAAAATCAAGTTTATTTACAAAAAAAATAATCTTACGATGATAACTAAAGACAGGATGATCAAAGTGCCTACTGGTGATTGACATTGACTATTTTGCTGCCCCTTGAGGTTTCTAAAATCAACTGCAGATGTGCCAAAGATTTGCCGAACAGAATAAAATAATGGGGTTGAAGTTTGCATTGTTGGGATTTAACGAAAACACTTTTCAAATTATTACTCAATTTATTTATAATTTATTATAATGTATTACTCAATTATTATCCAAAATCACATTTTGCGGATTTCTAAATCACATTTTGCGGATTTCTAAACCACATTTTGCGGAATTCTAAAAAATGTTTGCGTGATTTTCGTAGCTTCAATCTGCCGAAAAAAAACCGGGAAATAAAAAAAAATCATTTTCGTTGCATTCTAACGATGCAAACGTCAACTTCGTATAAAAGAACGCTAATTGTTGTATTCAAAATAGTACGACCTGGATTATGTTACTTGTGAAATGTATAACTTTATAAATGACCCGATCTTTCGCGCTTCATATTTCCCACTAGTCGAGGCTCCCCCCTGCCCCCGTTCGATTACTTCAAGTACATCGAGTCAAGGGTGCTATTGCGCGTACATTCTCGGGAAATGTGAAAACGCAGATGCGGGACGATTCTCCACGAGCGAGGTGTGCGCTGGAATACCGCGGATATGCGGTCACGGACGAGCAGCAAGAAAGCGCATACAAACTCGAGTAATTAAAGGCCTAATGGACGTTTAACGAGCCTGCGGTTATGCACGCGGTATCGGATACAAATTAATAAAAATCATGCACTGTGCATGAGAAAAAAAATATGAAAAAAGAACGAATAGACTCGTATCAAAGATTGCCGCATAAATCATCGTATAAGGCAGTATTCAAGTCTAGAAATTTGAAAAAATCGTTTTTTTTTGTTGGTATTTCGTTAAAGTATGGACTTTTAAGGTTGTTTTGGAGTTAAGTCAACATGTTACCACCAAGCTGAAATTTTTTCTGGACCTTTATAACCTCTTTGCTGATCATCCTGTGCAGTTTGAATACGATCCACAGTACCGTTTTTTAGAAAAAAAAATCGGAAACTCGGCGTATTTCCTGGGCTAATTACATTATGCTTATTGAAAACTCCCGATCATTTTTTAGTACATTATTAATATCTGCTAAGTGAATGTTACCACGGAGCTGAAAAAATAGGTACGGTTCGACTAATTATCGGACCAACCTTTGGCACTGTGAAAATGAGAATTCACAGTACCGTTATAAAATTATTCATGTTTTTGATAGGGAATTTGTGCGAAAATCAAGCACACAAAATATTAGACTGTGCAATCATGGCAACGTCGTAGACGGCACAAATGCTACCTATCTTATCGGTATTCGGTAATTATTCCCGGGAACCTCAAACTACCTGGTCAGGATAATTAAAAACGAATATTATTGGTACTTATTCTCTTAAGGGAAGTTCCTTGTTCCCTTGTCCAAGGGAATTCCTTGGACAAGGACAAGGTTCTACCTTGTTGGGCCAAAAAATTGTCGATTTTCACCAATTTTTTATGCAAAGAGTATTAAATATAGAATGTTGATATTTGGTATGTTGACTAAGCGGTCTTTTATGAACATCAAAATATTTTTGAAAGTTTGACAAACCATGGTGGTGGGAGTGGGAGGAGCCATGTATGTCGGTGCGCGGGCGATTACATTCTTCGCTTGCGGATGTCCTAAGTCCCGGATAAGTGATCTAAAAAAAAATCAAACATATTTTTACTTTGTACAATATTGTGTATAAGTTGACCTAGAATTAAAAAGAAAAATTAAAAAATTAAAAAATAGTGAGCGATCGGACGGAAGTTTGTTTTTTTTTTCAAAAATGTTCGCAGTTTGTTGCTCACTATTTTTTATTTTTTAATTTTTCTTCTTGATTCCAGGTCAACTTATACACAATATTGTACAAAGTAAAAATATGTTTGATTTGTTTGCTTCAGATCACCTGCCCGGGACTTAGGACTTCCGCAAGCGAAGAATGTCATCGCCCGCACACCGACATACGTGGCTCCCCAGGTAGGAATTGACGATGAAAAAAGGGCTCGTCAAGCTCTGAAACAAGGCTCACATTTTTTAATTCAGGCTGAGCACCAGCCTGATTTCAGGCCTAGCCGAACCCCTGAATGATAACGCGGTTTCAGGCTGTTGCACACAGGCTTGACCAAAGGCTGGTAGAAAAGCCTGTACTAAGCCTGAAACGACGAAACAACAAGGTTCAAAACGAGCCTTAATGAAGCCTTCACGAGCATTTATGACCAGGCTTATCCCAAACTCTTCTCGAGGCTATATGAGGCCTGTTTTTTAGTTTTCTATATTCTACATTGGGATAAATTTAATAAATTTGTAAAGAATTCATTTTATGTATTATATATATTTATTATTTATTATATTATTTGTTATAAAATATATATAAAATATTTTAAACACAATACTTTATTTTATTTATTGTTTATGAGACACGTAATACACAGAGTGTACGCAAACCCCAGAGAGTGAGTATATACGAAATGTGTATGTGACGAGAAAAAAACTTTTTTGTGTACCTCATAAATATCGATAAGAGAATATGTTTAAATGTTCTGAGCTGCCTCCTTCGCTTTCGTTTTTCGTGCCTTCGCACACGACAAATTTATCGCTAATTTTTTTTTCATAAAAGTACAGAAAAAATATTATTTAAAATTTATTTTATTTTATCACGACCTGAAACAAGCCTGCATCCAGCCTTGATTTTTTAGCCTTAGAATTCACTGGCTGAATAAAGCTTGAAATAACCCTGAGTTTAGGCTAAGCAGCCAGTCTTAGTTCCAGGCTGCTCCAAACGATGCAATGAAACCTGGCCCAGGTCTGTCTCACTCAGGCTCGGTGAAACAAGGCTCGCACAAGTTTGTTTCCATCGTCAGCCTTTTGATTCCCTACCTGGGTCCTCCCACTCTCACCACCATGTTTTGTCAAACTTTAGAAAATATTTTGACGTTCAATAAAGACCGCTTAGTCAACATACCAAATATCAACATTCGGTATTTAATACTTTTCGCATAAAAAATTGGTGAAAGATCGAACATTTTTTGGCCTAACAAGGCAGAACCTTCCCTTAATTAGTAATAATTACTTAATATGAATTTGATAACTATGTTCAGTAGTTATACATTTCTAAACATTTCTAGGCAAAGACAAAATAACGCGGATTTTTTTCATACATACATTTTTTTTTAGAATATCGGAGAATTGTAAAAGTTTTTGATTTCTTCGAGATTATAGACAGCTTTAGTACACACTTTTGTTTTCCAGCGGAATTTTTTTTACTCGGACCGATATTATTTTTTGACAGCTCCTTGGGCCGATATCCTTGGGCCGATATTGAGGTTACGAACGGGGCGCATATGTCTCTAACTTCGCGACACTTCTGCCAACCTGGGCATTATGATATACCACGATTTACGACGTTGCCAATTCGTTTCACGTCAATTAAGCGAGAAAAAGTTATAGAAAATAATTATACAAAGTAATGAACACACTTAATGTAATCACAGAATGTTTAAAAATACATATTTTTACAAATAGATGTAGAAAAAATAGTTCGAAAACGCTCGTTTAATATGACGATTATTTGAAAGCTAACAGTTGGTAACAGTCAATCGGCTCCGTGCATAAGCATAGGGCGCTCCCGTTGTACTTCACCCCCGACGGCTCAACCCCATAATAACCTTAAGAATATGTGCTCAAAGGGAAATTTGAAAACTTTTTTTCAGACAATCGATATTCATTTTTTTCCCTTTGGCACCTGTCATAATGACATTCTTATTGATCAAGAAAATTGGTTTCATTTTTATTTTAGATGCATGCGACCTTTGGAATCATGTCAACCGCCTCAAACCTTTTTTTCACGGCTATATATCTAGTATTTCGGTATTTTCGTTTTTATACATTTATACTTAGTATTATTACTATTTATTTTTAGTGTTTTTTTTCCATATGGTAAAAATATTTTTGTTTTTTCTATCAAGCCCAAAAAAACGTCTGAAATATAGGCCTCTAGACTAGAATACCTACTGTCTCGACTCGCATCGAATTTCCTTATCCACCTCTCAATTGAGTATCCCCGTAAACAAGAAGACATTTTCATCGATGAATTCCGAGGCAGAGGGCTTTTACATTTGATTCATTCTTCATGGTAGAGAAATATTATGTAATCACGTGACTCCGTTGAAGTGACACAGAGAATCGAAAAATAGTAACTGTAATTATACGATAAAAGAAATAATTGTGCAATCGAGATTTTTTTTCTCGTCTCTCGATTTTTCCACGTGCGTGAGATATGTTTATATACGCGTGCGAAGTGGTACCTCTATTTTTTTTTGTCGATGCGCTCGTTTGTGCGCGCGATCTCGCGATTGGAATCTCTTTATTATTCCCACCTCTTCCGGATTCACGCTCGTTAATTTTCCGCGGCTCTCCTAAAGGGATCTCGTCGAACGTGGAATCCGCGGGCTCGCGGCGCGCTATCGATTCATCCCGATCTACCGATTATTCTCATTGCCGCGCGTAATGTTCGCACGTACTTTGTACGTAACGTCCCCGGGCGTTAATGTACGGTCGCCTATAAATACTCCATAAGTACACACGCACACACACACACATACATACATATATATACATATATTTATGTATATATATATATATATATATATATATATATATATATATATATATATATATATATATATATATATACAAACGCGCAGACATTGTTTCGGAATCGTTTGCACGTAACGCGATTTCCGCTATCAAACACCACGTCGACGTAATTCACGTCCCAGCTGCAAAAATTACGACACTGGTGGACAGCTCGATCAGAGACGAAAAAAAAAGTTACGCGAGTGAACAATATTACCACACAAAAATAATTTCAAAAGTAAAGACAATATCTCGTGGGAAAGAAAATTATCATAGGTCCTCCAGCTGCGTTAAAGTTCGCATTGTTGGAATGCAAGGAAAGTTCTTTTTCGTATTTTCATTTTCTTATTTTCATCATTTTAGAAAATCTTTGGGGCATTTAGATGGACTTCTAGAGCAACTGAAACAATGATTGGTCATTATTTACTGGCAAAAAAGTTTGAGCAATCTAAGATAATAATTTTCATTTCATACCAACGATGCTTCTTTTTGGGTTGTGCTTTTTCAATCGTTGGGCTTCTTCAATCGTTGTTCTCGAATAAGGGGGTCCGTTTAAGCAGCCGAAAACAAGCGAATTTTCAAGATTCTTCTGTTTCGAAACTATTTATTTTTCATAATTAAAATTTTACGTGCATATATTTTTTTATTTCCCAATTTTTTTTTATATTCAAAAATGGCGGCTTTGCAACACTTGCTTCAGAGACAGTTGCCGCGTGAGCGGTTGACGGTTACTGCGCACAACCTAGAGTTTAGTGCATTGATCTGAAACAGCAGAGCCAAGAATTTTTAGATTTTTCGAAATCTAAAAATTCTTTTTTTTAAGTTTTTTAAAATCTAAAAATCTATTTTTTTTAAAGGTTTTTAGATTTAGGTTAATATAGACCCCCACGCACTATATGAACCTAAAAAGTCTAAAGAAAAGTAAAACTCTGGAAAATGGTATGCTTTTCCAAAATCGTTCTATTTTCGAAAAAGTGTTTACCATTGTATTTATTAATGAAAAAGTCATTTTTTAAAATATTTTCCATAAACTTTAGGTTCACACAGACGGTAATTACGTTATCCAAAAGTTTGCATGATTTCAGAATGAACCATCGGATAGTTTTCTAGTTACCTTGTACGAGGTTCACGAAAAAGTGGTTTTCAGGAAAACGCGTTTAAAGTTTCAAGGCTCAAAAATGTTGACAAAACTAAGGAAAAAAAATACTCAAACGCTGTCTCTCTTCTGCCTCGTGGAGTCTATTTTCGGTCATAAGCTCCTCTTCACGTTATGAAGGGTTCTCTTCCCTCGATCCCAGAAAATTTTAAGAAAAAGAAACAGTTTTCATTCCGAATATACCGAGGAAGGGTTCAACGTAAAAGTTATTCAGGAATGATCGATCATTCGGAGGGATACATTTTTTTTTAAAGTCCTGCAAACAAATTGGCGACGAGCCAGGACGATTCACAATACGAAGAGGTACTCGAGTTCGAAATGGAAACTCCAAGGAAAAAGAAGTAGAAGAAAAAGAAAGAAGTCGATGAGACGAGCGGTAAAAAATTAGACGGCGTTGGATCAAAGAAAAAGGGCCTGTGTGTGGCTCGGTGTGACTGTGTCAAGGACGTGTCTGGTCGTACGTAAGCTGCGTGAATGTCTATACGCTGTAATATTCGCACACGCGTGATGCACACAACACACACAAATATGTATAAATATCATGGAGAATATGAATTGCTGAGGAACAAAAGGGCGTAATCTCCGAGACTTTGGACGATAATTTGTTTCGATCGCGCCCTTTTGTCCCGCAGCACTTGATATTATGGTAATATGAATATAGATTTTTCCATTCCTCGACTACATCGCTCGTCTCACATCAATTCTGTGTGAAAATGCGATATTACGTGCATTCGTGACTAATAAGAAGTGTAGTTGCAACATTTCACATAGAATTTTCCAGCAGTGACAATTTTTTCATCGCGAAAATTGTTTTTCTATACCTTAAGGTTGTTATAGAGTCTTGCCATCGGGGGTGACGTACGAGGGGAGCCACCTATGCTTATGCATGGGGCCGGGGCTGCAAATAATGCATTACTTTTTGTAATGCATTAGCGTCTTCATTACTCATTACTTTACATTTTGTAATGAAACAAAATTTCATTACCCGTTACATTACATTCAGTAATGTAACAAATTTCCATTACTCATTACATTACATTTTGTAATGCAAACAATTGCCATTGCTCATTACATTGGATTTTGTGATGTACAAAAATTTCATTACTCATTACATTAAAATTTGTAATGTAAACATGTCCATTCCTCATTACAAAATGCAATGTGATGAGGAATGGACATTTTTTACATCCATTATAAATCCATTACTCATTACATTGCATTTTGTAATGTGAAATATTTGCATTACCCATTACAATGTAATGGGTTGTAATTTTACATACAAAATGTAATGTAATTAGTAATGGATTTTCTTTACATTACAAAATGTAATGTAAAGAGCAATGGAATTTTTTTACATTACAAAATATAAAGCAATGAGCAATGGAACTTTTTTACATTACTAATAGAATGCAATTTTAAAAATCTCCATTACTCGTTACAATGTAATGAAGATTATTATTCGTTTCCCATTAGGGGCAGTGGTTTTTACACTGGGTCGATCTGACCCGATGGGGAACGAATTATAGTCCATATCACCTTGTAATGAGTAATGGAATTTTTTTTACATTACATTGGTAATGTGAACAAATTCTATTACTCATTACATTAAATTTTGTAATGTATAACATTTTCATTATTCATTACATTACACTTTGTAATGTAAAAAAAATCCATTACCAATTACAATGTAATGTGTAATGAAATTTTTTACATTGCATTTTGTACGGAAAATGTTTCACACTACAAAATGTAATGAGCAATGGAAAATGTTTGCAATACAAAATATAATGTAATGAGTAATGGACATTTTCTACATTACAAAATATAATGTAATGAGTAATGGATTTTTTTTACATAACCGAATGTAATGTAATGGGTAATTAAATATTTCTTCATTACCCATTAAAAAAGTAATAAATAATGCATTACTTTTTCATTACAAATTTCGCAACCCTGCATGCGGCCGATTGACTGTTATTACCAATTGTTAGCTATAAAATAATTGTCACATTAAACGTACGTTTTCGAGCCATTTTTTACACCTCCTCGTACAAGTATGCAATTTTGAACATTCAATAGCCGCGGCCAGACTGGCCGAGCTGCCTCGCGAGGCAGCCTCGGTATGTATGCTCCCGGCGCGGCAGCCTCGGGCTCGCGGTAAATCGTCACGAGGCTTCCTCGCGCGGCAAGTGTGACCCAAAAGTTATCCGGGGCGTGTCGGTATCCTCAAAAGCTCAAATTGTACCACACATACGAGTCTCACAACAGTTGCCACAGTAGGTTTTTTTGGTGACACATCGAAATTTAACGAAAGGTAAGAAAAGAAAATGTATTCGGAAGAAGATATTATTTTAAGATTGTATAAATCACGGAAATCGTCTGTTACGAGAAACTGTCATCGACAACGCGGTACAAAATGTTATCAGGATGATTTTAGGGCTCGTAACGCGTCCAGAGTGAGCGAGCGAAGTGTGGCCGAGGCACCTTTGCAGGTCGCGCACTCAAGACCCGAGCCACCGCCGACCACTCAGACCGAGTCTGCCGCGAGCGCGGCAACGAGCGAGCGAGGCACGTCCACATAGTCCGAGGCGGTGCCGCGCGAAGCTGGCTTGGTTCTTACGTCCAGTGGACGTGGCTATTGATTTGATAAAATGTTTTCATTACTTTGTAGAATTATTTATTATTCATATATATATATATATATATATATATATATATATATATATATATATATATATATATATATATATATATATATATATATAGAATTATGTATTTTATTATTTTATATATTTTTTTCTCGTCTAATTAATGGAAGCCGAATTGGCAACGTCGTAGATCGTGGCATATAACAATGCTCAGGCTGGGATAAATGTCGCGAAGCTAGAAACAACCGCTCTTTGTTCATAACTTTAAAATCGGCCATCAATGAGTATCGGTGCGAGTAAAAAATTCTTTCGCTGGCAAGGAAAATTGTATACACAAGCTGTCTATAATCCGAAAGAAATAAAAAACTTTAATAATTTTTCAATATTCTTGAAAATTCATTGATCTTTGAAAAAAATTCATTGATGTTTGAAAGGATTTTGTCTTTTCCTAGAAATTTCTAGAAACTTATCATCCCTGAATATAGATGTCAAATTAATGTTAAGTAATTATTACTAATTGAGAGAATAAGAAAAAATAATATTCCTCGTTGATTATCCTGACCAAGTAGGTTCGGGAGCCCGGGCATAATTACCGAATGTAGATAAGGAAGGTAGCATTTTGACGTGGCCCCATAACAACCTTAAGGATCTTGCAGAGAGAGAGAGAGAGTGAGAGAGAGAGAGAGGGAGAAAGAGAGAAATCAAAATCAATTGGCCCACACTTCATATAACACACATATATTAGCCCACGAAATACATCGAGTTTACATTTTTTTCTAATAAACGATACTATGGATCGTACCCAAACTGCACCGAATAAACAGCAAAATGGTTATGTGCTTCCAGAATACATGTTAGCTCGGTGGTAGCATCTTGACATGGCCCTTAAGGATAACCTTAAGGACCTTGCAGAGAGAGAAAGAAAAAAAAGAGTGAGAGGGGGCGGGGGGAGAGATATCAAAATCACTTGGCCGAAACTTCATATAAAACCCAAGCAAACGATCCAAAATCCGCGGATTGTCAAAATGACAAATCGGCGATGACCTAAATCTAGAGGCAGCCTCTCCTGCGACCGTCGTTTCCGGTAGCCATTTAACTTTCGTCGTTTCTTTCGTTTTAATCCGCCATATGGGGTTCGTCCTAAAATAACGATCAATCAACCTCAGCAACGTCGCCACGTGTCGGTGCGCGACCAAGGCGTTACGCTTGGCTCTTAAAATTGCTAAATTTCTTAACCTTTGCTGGACCGTCTCGACCGGACGCAGGATGTAAATTATTCGCGCGTGCCCGTAAACCTCGCTTAGACTTTTTTTTCACGCCAAATATGGGACCCGTTTATTAAAATAAATGGAGCAGTCCGGGAAACATTAAGGGAGGAGACCACTGTGACGGGCCGAAAAATGTTTTCCGAATGTTCATTATCTACTAGATTATTTATTTCGGATTTGGAAAAAAGGTATTTTATCAATCATACATCAAACTTATTTCATGTAAATATTTACGAAAAAAACATTAACGTCTTAGGCCACTCTAGGATTTTCCAAAAATCTTTTTTTTTGTTAAAAAGGTACCTTAGTACCTATAAAATTATATTCCAAAAGATTGTGGGTGTGAAAAATCTCTCAGTACTCGATTTTCGAATTCTAGTGCAGGCATCGCAGATTAAAGGTATTGAAACATTATTCATGTCGTGACTTTCTACAAACTTTAAACGCTTTTATCTCAAAACTACATTTTTCAAGTCGTCCGGACTCATAACTCAAAGAAATTTCAACCGATTCACTTGAAATTTTAACTGTATATTTAGAATTACATTTTCTAAGGCACTACGTAGAATTTTTTTTAATTATATTGCATAGTTCCTTTTTTATAAACAATTTTCTAACGATTTTCCCATGGCATTTTATACCTTTTATTTTAGAAATGCGCCATTTTTACGAAAAATCAATAGATAAAAAAATTCCTACCTACTTCTATAGCTAGTCTTATAAATAATTTAAAAAAACTTCAGTGTTTCATCATAACTAAAAAATTATAGGAGCTGTTGGTCTGACCATAGACCTTCCAGAAATAAAGGCGTCTTCGGAAAAATGCTGCACAGTCGCCATTTTGACATGTATCGCTGTGAAAAAATAATTTTGTATAGTCAATTACGTGTATAATAAAACCCCTATTTTATAATGTCGGTTTATTTTATGGTTTCGCTGAAAAAAAATCCCAAAATCTGCCCTCCTTTTTTGGCCTCCAGAGTGACCTAAGTCCTTACAATTAACAACGTTATTGAGATATAATAGCGCCGCTGTATAAAAAATGTGGTCCAACGGCCGGATCGATAGCTTGAGAATGGTTGGTCTGAAAAATGAAAATAAAAAAGTTTTATGATTTATAAAAATGTAGTTCGCGTTGTACGTAGCCGTTTCTCGAAAAAAAAAATCACAAAATAGCGGGTGTTCAAAGTAGTGTAATTTTGGCAAAGTTTTTACTTATGTTAGGGGGCTTAAAAAATAGTAAATTAAAATTAAACGGGTTCGTATAATGATAGGTATTGCAATTACGGAAATTTTGGTCGAGAAAAACGCGATTGAACATTTTAGTATATGTAAATTGTTGTTCTAACCTGCTCTCACTAAATTGTCTGTAACATGGTCAATTTTTAATATTTTAACATGAACATTTTTTCACACATTTTTCAATATGTACACTTTGAGAAAAAAACAAAAAAATCGATTTTTTCATCCGTCACGGTGGTGTCCCGCCTTAAATGCTTTGATGTACGAAAAACAAATGTTGTTTTTCGATTCTCCAATTTTGTTCCTTTTGATAATTTTTTTGAAATATCGCTCGCGTTAAAGTTAACCAAATCGTTTTTCAATCATATTCAAACAAGAAAATTTAACTCTTCGATATCGGAACCCTCGGTTTTTGCTCGTTCGATTTTAAAAAATCGAAATATTACTCGAGGTAAGTTTGAAGTTGAACAAAATCTTTTCAAAATCATATTCACCGAAGAAAATTCGTGCTCATTCTGATCAGAGAGCAAAACCATTGCTCAATCGTTGTAACGCTGTTATTAAAGCCTCGAGTCGTTGTTTCGTTATGATAATTTTTTATTTCTCATGCAATAATTTCCTTCGCAACGTAGCTACGGGACAAAGTTGGTCGGTAAAGATAATTTCCTGCCTCGAGGAAGGATATCGCGGAGGGAACCCGCTGGTCTTTAAGGATAATCGTCGGAAACATCAATTCTTGTTAAAGCGTAGGTGAGATGCATACCTCCACTCCTGTGTCTATATATATGTACATGCGTGGACTATCGCTGGCCTGTATATCCATGGAACGGAATAGTACCCAAGATTGACGGCTCTTTCTGTCTCGTTTAATATATTCCGCCAGTATACTTTTATACTTGACAAACGTGTAGATATATATTATCACAGAAGTGAGCACACACAATTCAGCCATATCCTCCTGTGTGCGTGTGTGTGATCATCAAGGGAACTATAAAGCACCTCATTAAAATCAGCTGATTTAAATTAATTTCAGTCAATTTAATTTAAAACACCCTGATTCAATTCAATTAATAGAAAAAAATCGAAAACGCCCCTGATTTGATTAAATTTATTTAATAAAATTAAAAACTCCCCTGATTGAATCCACTTAATTTAATTAAGCTAAAAAAATGCCTGTTCAATTAAATTAATTTGATTAAATTAAAAACTCCTCGATACGTGCGCCACTACGTAATCGCAATCCCGAGCTACGTAGATTAAGGTTGTTATGGGGTTAAGTCAACATGTTACCACCGAGAGGAAATTTTTTCTGGACCTTTATAACCTCTTTACTGATCATCCTGAGTAGTTTGAATATGATTCACAGTATCGTTTTTTAGAAGAAAAATCGGCAACTCGACGTATTTCGTGGGCTAATTACATTACGCTTATGGAAAACTCCCGATCATTTTTCAGTACATTAATAATATCTGCTAAGTGTACCACGGAGCTCAAAAAATATGTACGGTTCGACTAATTATCGGACTAATCCTTGGTACCGTGAAAATGAGGATTCAAAGTACCGTTATAAAATTATTAATGTTTTTAATAGGGAATTTGTGCGAAAATCAAGCACACAAAATATTAGACTGTGCAATCATGGCAACGTCGTAGACGGCACAAATACTACCTATCCTATCGGTATTCGGTAATTATGCCCGTGGATTTTTTTTTCCGTTACTTAGTTTTTGTTTTATAGCCAAAATAATAACTAATTTTTGACCCAAAAATCACTATTTATGTTCAAACGTCCGCCATTTTGTCATAAATCGATATTTTCAAAATCGGCTATAACAAGTACTAGATTATGGTATCTAATTCAATAATCTTTTTGGTTTTTTTTTCAAATGATTTTTGCAGAAACGCCAGTGGGTACCGTATACGCAGATTTTTTTACGACGCTCCAAGGATCATACAATATCCTTGTATATTTTTGATATTTTTAAATAAAGAAAATTAAATATATTTTTGAATGTATATATTTTTAGATAATTAAAACCCCAATCCAAAATTTCAAATAGTTTTCCTTGAAAAAATTCACAAAAATGACCTTTTTCCGTCTCCTAGGTGTATATCTCCCCTTAATGTAATCACCGAATGTTCAAAAATGCATATTTTTACAAATAGATGTAGAAAAATATTTTGAAAACGCACGTTTAATACGACGATTGTTTGGAAACTAACAGTTGGTAACAATCAATCTTCTCCGTGCATACGGCGCTCCCCTCGCACGCCCCCGACGGCTAAACCCCATAACAACCTTAACCAACAATTCAAAACGGCTCAACCTTTTCACCGAATATTCGCCACACCTTGAATCGTCGTCCGATCGGAATGATCGAAAAATTTCATTTTGAAAAACATAATTTTTCACGCATACATTTTTTCTCGATGAATTTCGCTTTTTTATTTCATTTTATTTTATCCAATGTTCACTCGATCATCACACGAGATTTTTTTCGACGCTTCTTACGTGCACCTGCCCCGTGGTCACGATTTTTTTCTCAAGTCTATCCAATTGCAATTTCAAGGGGAGACAAAATTCTTTGAATTATTAATCAGGTCGATTCGATATGGAGAATCGTAAAGTCGAGAGTCCCTCGTCGCGAGATTCGTTAATTGAGCTCGGCAGTCGCGTGGGTGGTGAGACAGACACACGCGTTGCGAACGTAAGCTTTATGTATTCCGCAGTTAGACATTCCTTGTAACGATTCAACAGAAATTGATGAAATTACCTCCGGGTCTGATTGCGGATCACGATCACTGTAATCATCGTGTTCATACAGAGGTCTCGCGTCGTAAAAGCTATTCGCCAATGAGCGCCATAATGTTTTTCTTTTTTCTCTTGTAGAAACGTGACTGAGATATCGCATTTGGCTCTGCAATGCTTTTTCGTCGCGAATGAATTCTCGTGAATTTCAATTTCGAACACTCTTTGCAAAGCTGGTTTAAATGACTGACAGACTTGTTCGAGTTTCGTGCTGTCCGTATAATTTGTCCGGTCGTGTCGAAAGATTATCCGACGGGAGGCGAAGACTGATGGAGAAATAACTCGAATTCGTGTGGGATATGTGCTTTAGGTGTTTCGAGTCTCCCCATTGCGATGTGTGCTGAACGCACGTGTGTGTCATTTTACGCGTATACGGGTGTGCGTAAAGACCGGAAACGGAAACCCCGGACTGACATAGTCACCAGGCCTTGATGACTATGAACATAACGGTAAATATCTCGGAAATTTGCCAACCTTAGTCATTGCGAGAGAAAAATAGTTATGGATTTCTAGCAATCAGCGAAATAATCCTTACGCGCGAGTGCCAAAAAAAGACAAGAAAATATTTCGTAAAATTTACAAAATATACAGGGTGTCCCTCTTATCTTTGCTACCCGAAATAACTCGGTAATTGTAGACGTTACAAAAAAATGTTTCAGACAAAAGTTGTATGGTGTGAAGGGGGCCATCAAATGCGACCAATTTTTTTATTTCGGCGGAGGCGCTGACGCACAGTGAAGGTCACCTCCACTTTTTAAAATGGAATGGTACATTTCTTTTCAACCATCTTGTGGAGCACCTCAAGCCGCATAAAAAACATTAGGGGGTCAAAGTCGTTCAAGGTCATTTCGAACACCTATTAATATGAAATACAAATCTAAATATCTCGGGTCACTACCAAATATTTGGTAGTGATCCGAGATATTTAGATTTGTATGATCGATACTGACCTTGAATGACCTTGAACGACTTTGATGGTTGAAAAAAATGTACGATTCCATTAAAAAAAGGGGAGGTGACCCTCACTGTGCGTAAGCGCCTTCACCGAAATAAAAAAAAATTGTCGCATTTGATGGCCCCCTTCACACTGTACAACTTTTGTCTGGAACATCCTTTTGGGTCCTCGATAATTACCGAGTTATTTGGGGTGGCAGAGATAAGAGGGACACCCTGTATAACGTACCTACGGGTAATAAGGCGACACCCTGTATAACGTACCTAAGCGAGATTTGCGATAAAATGAAAAATATTCAAATTAATCAACGGTTTTTAATGATAATCGAACTTTTACATCAATTATTGTAAAATATCAAACATTGCAACTTCCACGATAAACAAAAACAAAATGAAATGTTTTTAAAAATCTCGCCAATAGGCCTTATTTTACTAGGGTAAGTGCGGGGTAGTTGGCCACAGTTTTTTTAAGGATCCGTCAAAATAAAAGTACAAACGTTTCTTAACCTATCTTCATTTGTAATTAAACTTCGAACATTTAACTTTAAGATAATTTACGAAATTAAAACAAACTCATATCCGATCAACCTTAAAATTACTATTTTTTTCAATCGTGGTTGGCTATCTCTCCCGGAGTATCCGGGTGTGATGGCCATAGGAGTGGAGGTGAGATGGCCAGTTACCCAGCATTATGCTCTCGGTTTTCTCGTTGGTTTGATGTTTCGATTCTTAATGTTTTTTTTTCTTTTGGCCACATCCAGAACACATATAATCAAAATCAGTATAATTCTTGTATATCCAAAGTTGGCATACTACCCACTGAAGCCAGTCTTCGATGAGACGAGTTTCATAATAATTTTCTCCGCAACATTTTTGTCATTGTTCTTATATCGTCTTTCTAAGGTGTTCCTAGGTATTTCGTAGGTCCTAACAGCCGCACGAACCGACAATTCATAATTTATTACAGCACTAATAGCTGCTTTTAAGGCCTCAGGCCACTCTCAAGGGCGAAAAAATAGGCTTTTCGGGGATTTTTTTCAGAAAAACTACATAATAAATCGAGATTGCAAAAAAGGGTATTTATCATACCTATCAATGACTGTATACAATAATTTTTTGATGCGATTAATTTCAAAATGATGGGTGTGCAGCCTTTATCTGAAAAAGGGGCGTCCGTTAATTACGTGAGGCGTTTAGGGGCGGGGGGGGGGGGGGGGGGTCGAGCGAAATGTCACCCAATCTCACGTGGGGGAGAGGGGGGCTTCGGCAAATATCACGTAATTTTAGTAATTTTAGTAATTTTAGTAATTTTTGTAATTTTTGTAATTTTAGTAATTTTAGTAATTTTAGTAATTTTAGTAATTTTAGTAATTTTAGTAATTTTAGTAATTTTAGTAATCACATAATTTTTATCACGTAAGGAGAGTCTCCCTACTACTTTACATGGTTGAGTAAATGGTACTACAACCGCAGTTACTTCTACTACAATTTATTTTCCGTGAACGCATGCATTTTGAAAAATCTCACGTGAGATTAGGGGAAGGGGGAGGGGGTCGAGCAAAATCTCACGACATCTCACCAGGGCGAGAGGGGGGGGGGGTCGAAAAATCGCCAAAATCACCTCACGTAATTAATGGATGCCCCCAAACTGCATTTTTTAAGTTGGCCGGAAACATAACTCAGACAATTTTCAACCGATTCACTTGAAATGTTGAATATATTTTGAAAAATGCATTGTCTATGGAAGTACGTAGTAATTCTTTTTATATTGCATAGTTCATTTGTTATTAACAATTGTCTGACGAGTTTTAGGCACATTTTTGGAAAGTTGTTGGTATTGGTATTTGGTATTTAAAATTTGGTATTTAAATTTGGTATTTAAAAAAAAACCATATATATGCACAAATTACATTTTCGAAACGCATATAAACTATACATTCGCACATTTAAGCCATCAGGGCACTTAAAGTCAGCGGTATCTTCAAGCGACAAACCGACTCACTCCTCATGGTACTTTCCGCATTTTGTGCACTGTATCATGTCAGCTGTCCTGCCCTCTTCACAGCTATGACAGTACCAACTCGCTTGCTTTTGTGAACCACGGTCGCCTTTGGTGGTGGTGGTCTTTTAATTTTTTTTTCTTGCCTTCATTATTTTTATTGAACAGAGCTTTCGTGGCCGGAGTTCCTCTGTAATTTATGGCTTTTCGCCTAACCGTAGGTTTTTTTCGGTAACTTTTACTGGTGAGGGCATAAGTTGACAAAATGGCGCTCTGAGCCGAGTGAGCGGCACATTGTCTTCATCATCGTCCGAACTCGGACTACCGTGAATCATACGATAAAAGCTTCCCGCAGGCACTAAAAAGGTAGACTAATCAATTAGGAACCAAATTCGCACATTATTTACATTTGTAGCATCTTAAAAGTAATGAAAGATCCATTAAAAAAACAACCAACCTTGTTACAAGAAGAGAGAGGATAATAAGGCCTATGGTTAAATGTCGTAGGCCTTAATACCCGTCGACTACGTCTGCAGAAAAATCAAAATGAAAAACATTTAGACCACGATACCTCATTCAAATATTTAAGATAATAGAAACATGAAATAATAGAGAAATGGACATCTAATTTATATAGCTAAGTGTAATATTACAAGTAATACTTACGATTGATTCGGAACGATTTTTGTTATTCACGACGCGCGGCGGTCCCTCGCAATGTATGATGCACCAATGGTGGTGGGAAGCGGGTTATCGCGCATGCGCTAGCTCGTAGTGACATCTACGTGTGTTATGCGCCTGCGTGTGTAGCCTTGAGCGAACGCGCTGATTCGAAATACGATTTTCGTCCGTTAGGTCTTGTTAGCCGACAGGATAAAAGAAGATACCTTTTATCTATTTTTTTATGGCAATATTAATATAATTTTTGCGATCAACACTGACGGAGGGCCGTTGGGGTTCGGCTTCGGCGGCACGGTAAAACGGGGTTACTTTGACATCAAGGATAACTTTGACAGTTTTTGGGGCTACTTTAAGGGAAGGGTAGGGGCTTCAGCGTGAAAAAAAAACACTTTTTTGCGAATTTATTTTATCTATATGGATAGAGTAAATTTATTGAAACCTTTTGTACACTGTTAAGTGTCATTTCAAGAACATTCCGTGAAATTTGTACACGAAAATATCCACAAACAAGCCGGGACATAGCTTTTCCAAGAACGCCTTTGGAAAAACACACAAGTACCATTAAAATTTAGTCAAAGTATCATCAAATCCTCCCCCCAACGGTCTTTGGTAATTTTTTTTTCATTTCTAAATTTTTGGCGGTCATGTAAAGTGAAAAGTGCTATTTTTCACGAAAAATTCCGCCATTTTGGGGGTGGAAAACCCCCTCAATGTAAACAAAAAATTTCAAACTAACCGTTGGGGGGAGGTATTTTATATGTAGAAAGTGTACACCAAGTTTGAAATAAATCGGTCATGTAGTTTTCAAATGGCAGTGAACACGGACTTTGAAAAAGTGGTTTCGTGAAAAAACGCGGCACCGGCTTGTTTGTGGATATTTTCGCGTACAAATTTCACGGAATGTTCTTGTAATGACACTTAACAATGTACAAAAGGTTTCAATAAATTTACTCTATCCATATAGATGAAAAAAATTCGCAAAAAAGTGCTTTTTTCACGCTGAAACCCCTACCCTCCCCTTAACAGAGCGCCAAAATACGGTTTAAATGTGTGCACAGCGAGATCGCGTGACCTGTGGCAGGCGGCAGGAGCAGGAAATAAACTTGAATAATAATTTTTTGTTCAAGTTTCTTATAATGTTGCTAAAGTTGATTGTAATGTTGCTCTAGTTGGCTTTGATCTCGATGACAATTATAAGACTGATAAAGTGCTTATAATAGTACCCTAGGTACTTGATATTTTGTTTGAAAATGTTTCCTTAAGGGAGGGCACCACTGTAACTGCCCATTTTCGACTGTTTTCTTTCGATTTTTTTTTCTTAAGAAAGAATGGATACATGGTCACAAGAACTTTTAGATTTTATCAGGTATATATTGAAGTATGTAAAAAAAAATATTTCCAGAAAAAATAGAGACGAGTTTGAAATAAGTTCGTTTTTTCGACGACAATTTTCATATCAACAGTGATATATTTTTAACAATTTTCAATTAATCGAAAAAAGCGCTCGTACTTGACTGTTAAAGCAATTTACGAAGCTACAGTTAAAATATCGAGTCGATTGAACGAAAAATGTTCGAGTACTGCTGCGTGCCGATTTCAAAAACATGGTTTTGGGAAAACGATTTTTTTTATTTTCGTGTCAATAGAGAAAAAAAAATTACACGAAATAAGTTCAATGTATGCGTTATAACATACCCTGTTTCCAAATCCTAAATAAATAATCCAGTAGACAAGAAAAAATCGGTAAAAACGATCTTTTTTCGGCCTGTCACAGTGGTGTCCACTCTTAATAAAGACGACAATTTGATTCTAAAAAATCGTTGTTTTTCATGTAATTCCATGTGTAATACTCAAAATATTATTTTTTTTTATCCAAATAATGTTAAAGCAACCCTTAATCTTGGACATGAGTTGCAGTTCAATGCATTGTCAACGAAACTCCACACTCGAGGTTACTTTGACACTTTAAACAAAAATATATAAAATTGTTGGGGGGGGGGGGGGAAGTTCACTTTCTTATACATTGTTCTATTGAAGCAAAAAACGGGGGAATTTAGAATGTTAAAAAAAGTTACCTACAAAAAACTACCAAAACCTGTTCAAAGTAACCCCGTTTTACGGTACTTCGTGACGCCTAGCTCGGTGCCGGAAAGAATAAGAATTTTCCTGAATTTCTTCTGGCAAAACGTGTGCAGGCTTTCAATTTTTTTTTCTATTGAAGATCATGGCCTAAAGTATCTTTACCAATGTTTGTATTGAAACATATTTATAATTGTGGTAGATACGATGGTTTGTGCAAAGCACTGCTTGATAATGTCCTTCGCAGTGACCACTGATGCCTGGAAACAAACCATCCGAAATGATAAAATCAAAAGCGTTTAGTTTTTGCATGAAATTATCTAGTGCTTGGACGATGGATTTAATGAAATGTTGATTTTTGAAGAAACGGCCGCAGTCCAAAGTGATAGTATTGATTTTCAGTAAAAAAAAGTGCCCTAATTTCGTTATTAAAAAGACAAACTATGCATTAAAAAAAATTCCTTCGTTGCACTGCTTTTTGATACGTAAGAGAAGCTTGTAAAATCCGAAGTTGATCGGTGCAACGATTTTTGAGACATCGTGGTCACCAATTTTGAAAAGTCGTTTTGAGAAAAACGCGTTTAAGAAGTTTCGGGACAATTGACGCTATGTTACCATTTGATTCAAATTTATACAGTAAATTCTTTGCCATGTACCGTAAAATGGGGTTGCTTTGAAAAGGTTTTGGACATTTTTGTGGGGCACTTTTTTCAACATCCTAAATTCCAACTTTTTTGCTTCAATAGAACGATGGGTCCTTTGGCTATTAAATGTATAAGAAAGTCAAGCTCCACCAATCCCCCACAATTTTAAATATATTTTTTTCGAAGTGTCAAAGTAACCTCTTTTGTGGGGTTTGACAAGGCATTGAAATGCAACTTATGTCAAAGATTAAGGGTTACTTTGACATCATTTTCATTTAAAAAAATTATATTTTATGCATTATTCATGGAATGAAATGAAAAGCAACGAATTTTTACGATCTAATTGTCATCTTTATTAAACAAACATTTTACATAAAAGTATCAAGTACTTAGGGTACTATTATAGGTACTTAATCAATCTGATAATTATCATTGAGATCAAAATCAACTTGAGAAATATTACAATCAACTTTAGCAACATTACAATAAACTTGAGCAACAAATTCAAACACAATCAGATGCGCACACATTTGAACCGTATTTTGGCGCTCTGTTAAAGTAGCCCCAAAAAATGTCGAAGTTACCCTAAATGTCAATTGAACCCCGTTTTACGCTACTGATACACCCTCCAAATTTTAAATGGATCGTCTCCACCCTTTATACAAAATTTAGAATTGAAGAAACACTTTTTAACATAGAGAGATGCCACCGGTGCAGTGGTCTAGTGGTTAGCGTGCTTGCCACTAAACCTGCAGACCGGGAGGTCCCGGGTTCGAATCCCAGTCGCGTACATTTCGTCGTGAAATATTTTTCTTCGGCATTTCGCGGCGAAATAAGACTAGTTCCACGACTGGGTGGGGGTTTGATGCCCGGCTGTATTTGGATAAGTTTTCCGCAGTTTCCCTATACCCATGACCGAAATGTCATGGTGAATATGATGAAGAGGGGGAAGTCAGCTGCGGCCGCAAGGGGGGGGGGCGAAGAAAAAAGGAGTGTGGAAAAAACTGTGGAGAAAGAAACAGTCACAGTGGGGAAAAAAATAGGTAACAAACGCTAACAGCGTTGTACCTTAGGGAAAAAAAACATAGAGATGCCTATGCTCATCGTTGATCCAGGTGTAGGAATTGACGATGAAAAAAGGGCTCGCCAAGCTCTGAAACAAGGCTCACATTTTTTTATTCAGGCTGAGCACCAGCCTGATTTCAGGCCTAGCTGAAACCCTGAATGATAACGCGGTTTCAGGCTGTTGCACACAGGCTTGACCAAAGGCTGGTAGAAAAGCCTGTACTAAGCCTGAAACGACGAAACAACAAGGTTCAAAACGAGCCTTAATGAAGCCTTCACGAGCATTTATGACCAGGCTTATCCCAAACACTTCTCGAGGCTATATGAGGCCTGTTTTTTAGTTTTCTATATTCTACATTGGGATAAATTTAATACATTTGTAAGAATTCATTTTATTTATTATATATATTTATTATTCATTATATTATTTGTTATAAAATATATATAAAATATTTTAAACACAATACTTTATTTTATTTATTGTGTATGGGACACGTAATACACAGAGTGTACGCAAACCCCAGAGAGTGAGTATATACGAAATGTGTATGTGACGAGAAAAAAACTTTTTTGTGTACCTCATAAACATCTATAAGAGAATATGTTTAAATGTTCTGAGCTGACTCCTTCGCTTTCGTTTTTCGTGCCTTCACACCCGACAAATTGATTGCTAATTTTTTTTTCATAAAAGTACAGAAAAAATATTATTTAAAATTTATTTTATTTTATCACAACCTGAAACAAGCCTGCATCCAGCCTTGATTTTTAGCCTTAAAATTCACTGGCTGAATAAAGCTTGAAATAACCCCGAGTTTAGGCTAAGCAGCCAGTCTTGGTTCCAGGCTGCTCCAAACGATGCAATGAAACCTGGCCCAGGTCTGTCTCACTCAGGCTTGGTGAAACAAGCCTCACACAAGTTTGTTTCCATCGTCAGCCTTTTGATTCCCTACCTGGGGAATAGCAGTTTTATGCACAAAATAGTGTGAAAAAGTGTTTAAAATGTTACGAAAAACGGTCTACATTATGAGAATTTCATCTTCCTTTATATTATGACAATTGAACATCTCCCTCTGTTAAAAAGTGATTTTTCAATTGTAAATTTTATAGGAATAGTATAGACGATATATTCAAAATTTAGATAGTGCATTCAGTATATGACAAAAAATTTACGGTATAAGTTTGAATCAAATGGTAAAATTTCGTCAATTGTCCCAAGTTTGCCCGTTCGCAGAAGCTACCTATGAACGCCCATAACTCCCTCAATTTTGAACGGGCCGACTTAAATTTTTCAGATCATATTTTTGAGATCTTATGCCTTGAGAATCCCAGGAAACCTAAAAATCGATATTTTCAAAAGTTTCAACCATAAGTTTAAGCCCTCAAGTGTATTTTAAGAATAGATAAACGTCTTTCAGTCAAAAATACATTTACGCGATGAAAAAGTGTGACATTTTTCGGATAGTACCGATCGCCGTTACGAGTAATTTCGTTCGAGCTTATCTACCACTTCGGTGAAGATATTTGCTGGAGGTTAACCTAATTACGCTCTTATGGCGAGCCACTACTCCGCTGTCATTAGGCCGTAGGCCGATTGTCCTCAGGCCAACCAACGGCGAATCCTGCTTTTTTTCAAATCGACAAAAAATTTATTTATTTACTCTGATATTTATACCACCCGCATTGTAAAGAGGAAACTTACGAAGTCTCCATTTTTTGCCCAAGGACATTCGAATTCTCGCGTTCCGCAACGCATGCGATTCGATCTGAGATTGGCACAATTATGTCTCAAAATAATCGATCATTTCAAGATCTCTCTCAGCGACGATTCCATTCTCCCAATTATTTTAATCTCTGCCTCATTATTTTTTCTCCTGCATCAAGCCTGTTCCATTCGAGAATATCCGCGTTTTATTGAAACAATAAAAAAGCCGGCGTGAAAAAAAAAAAAAAAAAAATTATGCATGTCACTTCACAAATTCGCGAATACATTTCAATGATATACATCTACGATTAACAATGCCCCTTACGAAAGTTTACGCATGCGCAGCCGGAACTAGGTCGCGAAAATAAAAACTTCGGTCACACCGCAAAGTGAGCATGACGGAGGAATAAAAAGGAATAGAGATGACCACATTTTTTCGAAAAGGCGCGTGTATTGCTGATTTTGAATTTGCTGAACGGAGATTTCTCATATATTCGTAGGTATATATATCGTGCATCGCTGGCAGTTTGGAATTCAGGCCGCGGAAAATGCAAGTGTGGCAAAATTCATTTCTGAGTTCAAATGAGTTCACTGGAAAGCAACCAGCTACTATATACAGCTATATATATATATATATACACCCACACACACTACCGGCTAAAAGTTTCCGGACACTTCAGATAATTTTATGGGGTTGAAGTTTGCATCGTTGAAATGCAACGAAAGTTCTTTTCAATTTCTCATTTTCATTGTTATCCAAAATCATAAATTGCAAATTGGTCGTAGATCATCAAATAAGAATATGCAAAAATATTTGCGCGATTTGCGCAACATATGCCAAAGGAAATTAAAAAAAAAAAAAGAAAATCATTTTCGTTGCATGACAACGATGCAAACTTCAGCGTCATGATAACTGCAAAAGTTTCGATCACTGGATAATTGCCAAATAAGGTTCGAATAATATAGTTCATTTCATTTATTATTTTACAAAGATAAAGTTCCGTATAATTAATTATATTATTCTAATATAATTTTACAATTATCTGAAGTGATCGAAAGTTTTGCAATTATCTGAAGTGTCCGGAACTTTTGTCCGGTAGTGTACATATATATAGTTGAACGTACGACATACTTGTATTTTACTTAGGACGTATAGTTGAAGTATTTTTCATCCACCACGTCGCACATGAGCGAACGCCAATTAAATGTAAACAACTGGAGATTAGAGAAGCAAACACATAATATAAGTCTTTCTTTTCTACTCAAAGCTAGGCGTTTAAATTGCCGTAATTTAAAGGCCGACTAAGCTTTGGCCGTTCAAAAATGTTATTTACAATCCATAAATGTCGATTTCAAAAATAAAATATTCGTACGAACAAAGTATTTTTGCTCGAAAATGCAATAAATGAATTCCGGTATCTAGGAAATTTATGTGAGCGTAAGATTAAAAAAAAGTGTACAGGAAATATCGGAGAACCACCGTGGTATCGAACGTCACGAACTAGAAATATTCCATGAAATATTTCTCAATTCGCGGGAATCAAGTTTTCTCGAGTACTTTTAATTTTTGATGTGTACATTTATATATGTATTTTTTTTGCTCCGACGTTTTCTCTCTACTCTTGTAGAAAATGCAAATTATCGTGCGACATGAGAGCGTAATGATGCGGAGACGCGAGTCCCATGAACGCGGTTATGAGATCCGCGAGATCGAGAGCGAAGATAAGATCGTATTCACAATCAGACGGACGCTGTTAACGCGTGCGAGAAGTTCTTCCCGTCGTCTCGTCTCTGCCTTGCACTTCACGGGACTAGATTCCCTCGATACTGTGTCCGATCACATTTGTGTGAATTTTGTTTTTTTTTTGTCGCGAGTTTGGAAAAAATTCCTTTTGCCTTACAACTCGAAAGATGATCGCCGAGATCGGAAATTGTTTATTGGTGTATCCACGTAGAAATAAAATATAAGACAAAAATGACGAAAGTGTTGAGGCCCCAGAAAAAGAACTGATGCGATCGAGGACCCAGGTAGGGAATCAAAAGGCTGACGATGGAAACAAACTTGTGCGAGCCTTGTTTCACCGAGCCTGAGTGAGACAGACCTGGGCCAGGTTTCATTGCATCGTTTGGAGCAGCCTGGAACCAAGACTGGCTGCTTAGCCTAAACTCAGGGTTATTTCAAGCTTTATTCAGCCAGTGAATTTTAAGGCTAAAAAATTAAGGCTGGATGCAGGCTTGTTTCAGGTTGTGATAAAATAAAATAAATTTCAAATAATATTTTTTCTGTACTTTTATGGAAAAAAAATTAGCAATAAATTTGTCGGGTGCGAAGGCACGAGAAACGAAGGCGAAGGAGGCAGCTCAGAACATTTAAACATATTCTCTTATCGATATTTATGAGGTACACAAAAAAGTTTTTTTCTCTTCACATACACATTTCGTATATACTCATTCTCTGGGGTTTGCGTACACTCTGTATATTACGTGTTCCATAAACAATAAATAAAATAAAGTTTAAAATATTTTATATATATTTTATAACAAATAATATAATGAATAATAAATATATATAATAAATCAAATGAATTCTTTACAAATTTATTAAATTTACCCCAATGTAGAATATAGAAAACTAAAAACAGGCCTCATATAGCCTCGAGAAGAGTTTGGGATAAGCTTGGTCTCAAATGCTCGTGAAGGCTTCATTGAGGCTCGTTTTGAACCCTGTTGTTTCGTCGTTTCAGGCTTAGTACAGGCTTTTCTACTAGCCTTTGGTCAAGCCTGTGTGCAACAGCCTGAAACCGCGTTATCATTCAGGGGTTCAGCTAGGCCTGAAATCAGGCTGGTGCTCAGCCTGAATTAAAAAATGTGAGCCTTTTTTCAGAGCTTGGCGAGCCCTTTTTTCATCGTCAATTCCTACCTGGGGAAGCGAAACCTAAAAAATGGAAACGAAATCAATAGTATAATTTGTGGATTTTTGTTCGAGTGTAGTTCCGAAAAGGACATACCTCCGATTAATTTGGAATTTCGTCTACCCATGTATTTTGACCCGCTGATTACGAATATCATAGTGAAAATACCCGCAATTTTGATTTTCAAGGTCAAAATTCACAAAAACTGATTTTTCAACGTTTTACTACTTTATTTTAATAAATGTTGATCTTAGAGAAAAATATTTTGTGCAAAAGTTGTGGTCTATAAAGAGATTAATCTTTTATGTTCTATACAGTTTTTGTCTAGAACCGTTATGTTTCGAGAAAAATGGGATAATGCTCCAATAGGTACATTTTGCCAAACTCCATTAGTTTCGATATTATCTACTTACGCACTTTACCGCAGGAAGGTTGGAGTTGGTTTGGATTTGTTTTTTGTGTGTTGTTCGTTGTTTGCGTTTGTTTGTTGTTTCGGTTTGTTTGGGTTTGTTCATTGTTTCGGTTTGTTTGGATTTGTTTGTCGTGTTGTGTGTTTGGGTTTGTTTGTTGTTTAGATATGCGTATAGTGTTAAAGATCAAACCGCAACCTTCCCGCTGTAAAGTGCGTAAGTAGATAATATCGAAACTCATGGAGTTTAGGAAAATGTACTTTTCGGGGCATTATCCCATTTCTCTCGAAACAGATTGGATTAAGACAAAACTTGTATGCAACATAAAAGATCAACCTTTTTATAGGCTACAACTTTTGTAGGAAACATTTTTCTCTAAGATCAACATTTATTACAATAAAATGGAAAAACTTTTTAAAAAATTAGTTTTTATGATTTTTTTACCTTAAAAATAAAGTTTTCGGGTTTGTACTATGATATTCGTCCTCAGCGAGTATAAATCCCCAATTAATCGGAGGTTAATTTGAATTTTTGCAAAATTTCTTAATGGGGGAGATCCCTCAATAACTTCCAAAAATGTCATTTTTCTGCATAAAATGTTAGTCGAACATGGGTAGAATATCGTCCTAAAAATTTAGAGCGAAATTTGCAGTCCTTCCGGAGTTATAGCCTCTGATCGCTACTGACCTCCGCTCGGCTTGAGAGCGCGCAGCATGTGCAAACAGATGCTCGGGGCCGAGAAGCTTGGAAATCACGTAAAGAAGAGCTTATGGCCGAAAATGAACTCCACGAGGAAGCTGCGGTACCAGTTTATGGCCCCGGAATCGCAGATTAATCGATAGGTCATCTAGTCACAACATTTTCGATTCTTGAAACTTGAAGCGCGTTTTTCTCAAAACCACTTTTTCGTATGAGATTGAAATTTGCATAGTTGGAATGCAATGGAAATTAATATTTTTGAATTCCTTTATCTTCTTTTGGCAGATTTTCCCCACAAAAATCTATCGACCATTTTTTCGAGACGCTCATTCAGCGATCTACAATATGAATCTGCAAAACAAGTTTTTGTAGAATAATAACAAATAAGGAAATTATAATATAAAAAAGAACTTCCGTTGCATGGCAACAATGCAAATTTCAACGCTATTTTTTGGGGAACCTCGTCCAATATAACTAAAAAAATATCTCATCGATCATTTAACATTTTTGCACACTTTTAGATGACACAATTACCGTCTATTTGAACCTAAAATACACTGAAAAATTATTTTAAAAAATAACTTTTTATTGACAAATATTATAGTAGAAATTTCATGATAAATAGAACATTTTTTCAAAAACCATTTTTCGAATTTTCACTTTGGATTTTTTCGGTTCGCATAAACGCCAGGTTGTTTGTCGTACAGTCGCGATTTTTAAATATTAAAAAAAAGTTTGGAAAATTAAAACATGTAATAATAAGTAAATAAAAATGTTATTATATAGACACGAAAAAATCTTGAAAATTCGCTTATTTTCGGTTGCCTGAAGGGATCTCCCCCTCAAGCAAACATGTTTATTTATTACAAGGGTTGAATTTTCTAGGCAAACACCATGGTTTTCACAAATTGTTACAAGAAATTATTATCGTTTCAATTATTTCGATCCAGAGTAACGACCAAGACAGTGTCCAAAGTTTTTTAATTGAAGAAAAAAGCAACCTGTTACATTCTTTACGTACGATGCATAAACGGACTGACCCCGAGTCTTATCACGGTCGATTATCTCGTAGCATTCGTTGATTACTGAGACGCATAAAAGTGATACTGTATAAAGCGTCCGTTCCTAATTCGAGACGTCCCGTCTGGGCAACTCGTAATTAATTGTTCGACGTAACTTACATATATATTTCACTCTCTCCATCTTCCCTCCCTTCTTACTTGCAAAGCGTGATCTTTCCACGTCCACTTTCGCGTCTACATTACGACGTCGCGCTTTTTTATTCATTTAATTCGACGCAACACGCCCGAGCTGCTATACGTCGTCTCGAGGGTGTTTTTTGACGAGTCGACGTCGTGAAGTTTACCGTAAATCGTCGATCATTTCCGCGCCGTCAATTGAGAGCTCGAATTCACTCGTCGAGTGTCATACAGTCGTAAAATTAGTCGCTACCCCCCCTCGCCAGTCGTGTTACTCGCTCAATTAATCGGGGTTATCGTCGATCTCAATTATCATATGTGACCAGCGCCGAACTCTCCTGTCACTAACGTTACCGCACACGCCGCAGTCGCACGATTTATGCACAAAGTTAATTCTCCCGAGGCTTGGTCACGAGAAAATGGAGTAATAGAAATCACTAAAATCAGTTACGTATCCTTCTTCTTTTCGGGTTAAACATTGAGAATAAAGACATCAAGTGCAACATTTTATGAAGGCTTGATTTCTTTTTTACTCGGAGAATTTTTTGACTTTCGTTGGAAATATGACAGATGACGTCTCGTCGAGTAAAAAAATGATTTTCTTTGTTTTTGTAAACGTTATTTTACTCGTTGGCGTTCTCGCTGAGTTTTTCCATGAATTACTTCTTTGCTTTGAAAAGGGGAGCATGAAAATAGAGGGGTAATTCAATTGACAATGATGGAGACTTTATCAAGAATTAAATTGTCAATGGGTGTGTAACAAATGTTGGGAAATCGATGAAAATGATATGCTTTTTACAATAAATATCAACTCGGGGCCGGGTCGAAATTCCGAACTTTGAATGATCGGAACGCTCAAAACTCTGAAATAATACTACCACGAAAGATCAAAACTCCGAAAGAATTTTACCCGAAAGACCAAAACTCCGAAAATCCGAACGGGGCCGAGTTGAAATTCCGAACCTTGAATGATCAAAACACTTAAAGCTCCGAAAATATACTACCCCGGAAGATCAAAACTCCGAAAGAATTTTACACGAAAGACCAAAACTCGGAAAAATTGCAAGCCGTCAAAATAATTCGGCTATGGAAGTATTAAAAGTTTCAAAATTTTCAATAAATCGACGAAATCTTTCAAGATTTTTTTTCTCAGGAAATGATTTTACGTCAATTTTCAAATTTGTCTAGACAATGTTATACGTTCTACATCATTGACAGTCAATTGTGTAGACTTTCGCTGGCATAATCTTGACGAACCTTGTATTTTTTTAAATTTGTTTTATTTTTTTATATATGTATTCCTCAGAGGTACGGGGTCCTTCCCCTTTTACCATCCCCTCCTCTTATTCCTTCCATTCCTTCGGACATTCACAATCCTTCCAGAGACCCCCCCCCCCCCCCGAGTGTTGACCGCAGCCACTCTTTCCTAATGCGCTACTGTATCGCATTTGCACGAGGGCCCAGGGAAACTGCGGCAAACCTGGGCCGATACAGGCGGCTATATTTGGCTGAGATTCAGTTGTATTACCATGAGAAACTCAGACACACTGCCTCCACAATCGTAAAATTAATTCCCGGGAAGATTGTGTAAAAATCCATTCAATAATTCACCATCAATTATCGTCACCAATATTCCGAGACATGATTCAATACGCCTGGTTTGCCTCAAAATTGTCAGTTACTAGAAACATTTTCATGAATGTCAATGGGATATGTTTTTGTACGGATCTATTGCAAACTCCCTGCTATTGTAAAAAATTCGCTTTTAGATGTTGCGCAAGATGTCGCAAAGATTATTGCTTTGTTTGTTTCTACGATAATTACCACTGCGGTTTTTTTATATAATTATTATATGAATAAAAATTGAATTTTTCCTAATCGACTTTGTTATTCTCATTAAAAACCCAATGTTCTTCCTCATATACTTGACAATGAAAAATAAAAAACCCACCGTTATGAATTGTTTTATTGGAAAAAAAATGGAAATAATTTTTTTTTAAATAATGTAAACAAATTTTAAAAATACTGTAGGTATGAGAAACCTTTTGGATAATTGTTGGGATAACAAAAAAAAAGAAGAAAAAAAAGATCCGAAGGAGGAATCGAACCGACACCTCCGGCGCAAAAGACCGAGCCGTCTAGACTAGACGGCGGCTCGCCACCTGACATTTTAAACTCATCAGGCGCCTAAGAAACTTTGAATCGATTTTTCTCGGAATTTTCCGAGTAGCGCGTCCTACTACTTTAACCACGTGAGGTACTAGGGGTCCTCATTCGCCACAAAAAAAATCGGCCAAATCCCCGACCCCGCGGTCGTGCCGTCTCCTCGTAAGAAGAGAATTTGCGTCAATTTTGAAATTTGTCTAGACAATGTTATACGTTCTGCATCATTTACAGTCAACTGTGTAGACTTTCGCTGGCATGATCTTGACGAACCTTGTAATTTCGGAACATTAAAATTAGGAATTTTGTAATTTTTGACAAAATGGTATTTTAAAAAATGTCGTAAAAAATAACAAAATGGCGGACATTTTTCGAAAAAAAACGTGTTTTTTCACCATTTCTGGCAAAAAAAGTAAATATAAACAATAAAAAAATTCTTGATAAGCGATATAGCTATAGTTGTAAAGAATACGTGGTTAAAAATTAATGAGGATCGGTTCAGTAGTTTCGAAGATTTTATCAACAAGCCGTCGAAAACGTTGTGTCGAGAAAAACGTGTTTAGAGTTTGTTTGGGTTAAGTCCATAAGTACATACATCGAAAAGAAATGTATTTATTAAGTGTAACAACTTTTATATCAATATCTGTAATATAAACCAATCAAAAAAATTCATGAAAATAGCCTTTTTTAGCGTCTAAAGTGACAAGATCCCTTAAATAATAGTTATTTATCAATAACTATTAATCGCTATCAATCAATAGGATGCTTCAATAAACGCATTAAACTACACATTTCTTATTACAATATTCAGTAATAACAATAAATATAAAATCTGTTTAAAGCATCGAATGAAAAACCATTCGATCAACTTTTATCAGATTAAATGACGAAGGCGGTAAAAAAGGGCGCGACCACTGCTCTGCAGACGGAAGTAACGACAAACGAGGAATGGGAGCAAGTTCGATCACGAAAAGGTCTCGTAGTGGTGGACGTTTATTCGGCGTGGTCGGGTCCCTGTTCGGCAATGATATCGACGCTGAGAAAGTTAAAAATGGAAATCGGTGGTGACGTTTTGAGTTACGCGCTGGCCAGAAACGACGAAATTTCGAGCCTCGAACGTTTTCGCGGCAGAAGCGAACCCGTCTGGATGTTTTTGCAAAATGGCAAAATCGTGAATCTCGTGTTCGGAGCACACTGCCCGAATCTTCGACGAACGATTGTCTCCGAGCTGGAAAGAGTTCAAGAGGACGGATCGCCGAAGCGGTTCATCTCGGTTTCCCACAGGGTTTCCGAGGAGGAAGCGCGATGGCGGAGGAAAGAGTCCACCAGGTTCAATTGGCTCATAATCTTCACAGATTTTCAATCCAAGTCCTGGCTCTGTCCCACTATTGATTGCATTTTTTTTCTCTGTTCGCGTAAAATCAGAAAAACGAAAGAGCAACAAAAAATTGCGGCTGAAGAAGCCGCGAAGAATGCCAAGTACGAGAATTTTCTCGATCAACAAATGTTCGAGCTTTGCGAGGAGACTGCCATTATCCTTTACCCGTGGGTATTCCTCGACGACGAGGGCTATCAAAGGGAGAAAGAAAATTGTCCCGCGTACACGGAACTCGTGCGTGAAATATTTCCGCAACGTTTCGACGTTCTGGAACAAATTAGAGTCCAGCTCAATGAGGACATTATCCAGAAAATGTTCGTGGAGAGCGACGTGGAAGTCACCGACAGTCTGATCGAAGGTCCTAACAATTTTCGAAATTTTCAATCGCTGACAACCCAAAAGAAGACTTTTCTTTTAATATGAAACATCAATGAATTCAGACTTGACCCAAGATAAATGCATGGCCATGAGATTGAGATGCAAACCACCGCCACCCGAATGGCCAGTCCCCTATCCCAACGAGTGTCCCGAAGGTACTAAAAGATGTCCCATAAGGTCGATCAACGACGTCGAGAATTATCTTCGCAGCCTCCTCGAGGCACAACCCTCGGATCAAGATGATTCGATCCTCGGGACTTATCTCGAAAGACACGCTCACGTTTACGAACCTGACGAAGACCACGAAGACGATGTCGATGTCGAAAGAATTTGTCCCGCAGTTTGGTTTCCTCCGCAAGTGAGATACGAGCATTTTGTTTTATCGAAAAGAAATGGAACGAATGTCTCGATACGAATTTATTTGAATTTCGTTAATGCTCGTTTCAATTAAGATTTCGAAAATTCGTGAACGATCTTTAATCGTAAATGCAATGAATTTTATTAACGATTAAGGAGGTTGGAGAGTTAGCCGCAATCTAAAAGGAAAATAAAAAAATAATAAAAAAATATATATATTAGGGTGGTTCAAAAAAAAATTAATTTTTTTTCGCCGTACTTAACGGAAAATGTTACTACGTTATGAAAACGTAGTTCATACAAAATTTGAGAGGTCTAAGCATTTTTTAGATAGTGCTCAAACAACTTTTAATTTTTTTTCAATTTTTCGTCAATTTTTTGTCCCCGCCAATAGACATCATAATAATATAATACAAATAATTCATCCAACTTATGTTGAAAGAGATTTTCGTTAAACGATTGAGTTTAATTTTTTTTCAATGCTGCCTACTCCAATCGTAATTTTTGTAACCTTTTGAAATTGATGCAAGGTTGAGAAATTCCTATTCTGATTCGCTCCAAATATTAGTTATTTTGTCGATACCGTTTTGTGCACTCTCTCGAACAGAAAATTTAAGAGTATTATGATGGTGAAAGAATAAACTTAATGCTTCTCTATTCGTGGGTAATTTTCGCTCCACAAATTCTTCGATTTCCAACCCAATCAGATAAAATTCGGCACTTTCACTATCATCCGAACCCGCGATCATTTTATACATTTTTATTTTTACGTGTACTGTGACGTACTTCGATACAGCAACTACTGAAAACAGTCAAATGAATCGCGAAGAGAACTCACGAACAGTCTGAGAAACAAAGGTGCAGTAGCGTCAACAGCACCGTGGTTTGTAACTCTCGAATTCGTATGACTTTGTTTTCTTACTCCAAAACAACATATTACTCCAAAAAAACACGCATACTTGTTCATCATGTGGTTGATATAATTTTCACAACCGAATTACATATATTGGTTCTTAATCTGCAAATACTAATTGTTTATGGTAAAAAAAATATTCAAATAAAAATGGTGTATTATTACAGAAAAAATTAAATCAAGACTTACATTGGATCACGCACTTACATGTTCTACGTCGAGATAAAAAAAATTAATACTCCGATAATCATGAGAAAAAAAACACAAAAAAGGCGTTTGAGCACTAACTAAAAAATCGTTTAGAACCCTCAAATTTTGCAAAACTTTCTTTTTCTTAAAATACTTCAATATTCCGTTGAGAAAAAAAATCGAGTTTTTTTAACAACACTAATATATAGATGTGTTATTGTCTAGACTGCACGGGTCTCTACGAATTAAAATTTTTTGTCACCACAACACACCAGAGATAAAAAATAGTTCAATATAGGTAATTTGAAGTTTGCATCATTAGAATGCAACGAAAATATTTTTCTTTCTATTGCCAACCTTTTTTTAATGATTTAGGCTACCAAATTTGTTGAAATATTTTTGAAGATTGTTATTGTGGTTCCATAACCTAAACCTGTAGATTAAGAATTTAGATAGTGATAAAAATAAATAAATGAAACAACAAGGATTTCTGTTGCATTCCAACGATGCAAACTTCAATACCATTGTAATTTTACGTGCGGTTAGATAGGCAAGGCATTCACGCTACGGGTACTGTAATTTTTTTCACCATTTAGCACCAAGATAAACTATTTCTACGAACGGATTAACGAAACTAAACCTTTGTAAACATTTCGAGAAAAAATGGCCCATTTTGCCCATCGTAAACCATATATATTCAATATTGAACGATCAAGGTTTGATAAAAAATTACAAATCTTGGCTGGCGATTGAAGAGCATTGCTGCCAACCTCAATGTCCGCGAAGTTTCCGTATTTCGGGACAACTTAATATTAATTAATGGTAATAATAAATAATCTCGTGACATAAATATAAATAGGCATCATTATAAATTACTCGAAATTTCATCTTGAGTTGTATAAAACATTCACTGACCCAGTTTTTTTCCTAATAATCACCGATAATGTTTTCGAGTTGGTAATGACAGAATTTTTTTTTATTCCTGTAATTAAAATATTAAAATGCATAATTTCGCCCTTTAGTTATATATTTTATGAAAAATTAGCATCGACAGAATAAATCGATACCTCGTATGCATTTTGTTTGAGGTTCGTTGAAGAAAAAATTCATAAACCGTCATTTGACTCAACTAGACCGCTCCAACCTTCTTAGTTGGAATGCTCTTAAAGTTTACATCGTTGGAATGCAACGAAAGTTCTTTTTCATATTTTTATTTCCTCCTTTTCGTTATTTAAAAAAATCTTTCTCGTAAATGTAGATGATAGATCTCTGAATAAGCTAATTAGAAAATTGTAGCAGCATTTTCGTAGCTAAGATCTGCCAAAAGAAATTTCAGCAAAAAAAAAGAAAAACGTCATTTTCGTTGCGTTCCAACGATCCAAATGTCAACATAGTTAAGGAATTATTACCGTGTAATGGGTCGAAAAATAGTTGACCATTGCGATTTTTTTTCGATTTTTAAAGTACACTAATCAGTCCGATTTTTTTATGTCAAATCAAAGCACTCATGAAGAACGGAAAATAAATTTTTAAGCGATTATTTCTGTTTTTACATTTTTGAACGGTTGAAAATGTTTTCGAAAAAAACGAGTCCTCTCGGTGTACACGGTTGCGGCCGGAAATATTATCTAAATCAAAATTTGTTAAAAGATTATTAATCAGTATGAAAGCCGCTATCTTGCTAGGGAGGTTTTTTAAAAAGCAAAATTGACAAATTGGGAGCGGTTTGCAAAACTGGTATCGAATTTAGCCTATTTTTTCCACAGTTTTTCGTTAAAAAAAATATCATGATTAAAAAAAAAGCTTTCATAGCAAGATAAAGAATGGCGTGAAGAATGTTATGTCAAAATTTCAGACGGATCGCTTGTACGCGACATTTTGAGAAAAACGCGTTTAAAATTTCGAGTGCGGAATTTTCATATAAATTGTCTACTTACGATCAATCGGCGACGCCAGTTCTATGTTTATAACCGTCTATACAATCGGATAATGCAAAAAAAATCGATTTTTTTTGAGAATTTTACACTGTGATGATTCGTTAATTGGACGGAATCTCAAAAGTACGAAGGACACACGAAGACCCATTGGGGATAGGCATTCGTCTTGAATATGTAAAAAAAATCGTAATTTTCAAAAGGCTTCAAGAGGCTTTCAAGAGGATATGTTAAAAAATTGTCTACTTCAAAATTTGAAAAAATCGCGATTTTCAAAATTTGACAAAATTGTAAATTCAAAATTTGAAAAAATCGTATTTTTCAAAATTTGAAAAAATCGTAATTTTCAAAATTTGAAAAAATCGTAATTCTCAACATTTGAAATAATCGTAATTTTCAAAATTTTATATAATCGTAATTTTCAAAATATGCAATAATCGTAATTTTCAAAATTTGAAAAAATCGTAATTTTCAAAATCGTAATTTTCAAATGTTTTCAAAATTTGAAAAAATCGTAATTTTTAAAATTTGAAAAAATCGTAATTTTTAAAATTTGAAAAAATCGTAATTTTTAAAATTTGAAAAAATCGTAATTTTTTAAATTTGAAAAAATCGTAATTTTTAAAATTTGAAAAAATCGTAATTTTTAAAATTTGAAAAAATCGTAATTTTCAAAATTTGAAAAAATCGTAATTTTTAAAAGGCAAGGAGCAAAGTCCACGTTTACAAGACTCTCTTCGCTACCTACATGGAAAGGGCTCATCCGTACGAGGAACCGATCGAACCGCCAGCCCTCTGTGCCTTCAAATTCGACACTACGAAAATCGGCATTCTTCAAGAGGCCTACGAAACTTTTGGCGCCGCGATCGAAAATTTCGGCGCCTTCGAATTCGACGATCCGCCGTCTGCACGGAGGGTAGCCTCGAGTCCCGAAGATTTCCAGCACAAAGTAACCGCGCGAATCATCTCGTGCCTCCAACATCGATTTTCAATTTTAATCGCGAATAGGATTTTTTTCAGCGACACCTGCTTATTGAAACACTTGGCAGTGATTATGAATCAATGTAGATATTAATACCTAATTCGAGACGTTTCCCAAAAAGGTAACGTACAAGACCGGAGCCGAGATTTTTGTGATCGTGATCAGAAGAATAAACGAAGAAGCGTTCCTCGCGTTTGCGGGCAACGAGCCACTCTTCGTGACCGAAGACAACGACGAGGCGAAACGCATGATCGAAGAATATTTCCCAGCTGGGGCGATCGACGTTATACCGGAAGATCCGGACGAGGAGGAAGATTTATACGAGGATTACAGCGACGAGGAAGAGGATGAAGAGGAAGAAGATGAGGACGAGTTCGAAAACGAAGGTCCTGATGTTCCACCTTCCTTCGTTGATCTTTCTATGTTTTAACAAAATAATTGCTAATTCGCTCGACCATATTTTTCTCGCATTTGTATCTATATAAATAAATGTAAATCTACACAAGGAGCAACTAATGAACGGCCTCCAAAAAATTCCTCCGTCAATTTGGGATGTCTCAGAAATTGTAGGTCGCAGTCGGAATTACCCGTGCGAAAACTTGTTAGAGAATCTCTGGATCCTACCACATCCCTACGGGGATTTAATATACGCTCTCGCGATATCTTCATTAAGGTCGTTTTAGAATTTTTTAATCTAAAATGCTGATTAGAAATATGATGGATCTCCCAAAAAAAAAAAATTCTTTCGTGATCCTGTGCACAATTTTTTTTGGGGAGTCTGAAGATGAACTTTAGAGATCTTTATAAGGATTTGTTGGAGACACCGCACAAAGGGAGTCCTCATTACCACGGAATTCTTACCACGCTCGAATCGAAGATATGTGAAAAGTCACGCGAAAAAACTTGGCGTGTTAGAAGATAACCTGCACGTTTCGTAAGCGTGTACGTGTGTGGCAATATTATGTCAAAGTGCAGTGAAATAAATAACAAACGACAATTGCAGTGAATTTTCAGTGATATGATTTAAACCGTTTTTTGAGATATTCTTTTTGAATATAAGTTTTATACTTGTTGAAGATCTTGTATATGAGGGATTCTCCGTCAATTCAGCCACTTTTTTTCGACCATCCCAGATCTGCCCCATAATTGGTTATATCAAAGTACTACTAAAAGGCATTCTATGTGAATTTTTTCAGATTTTTTAATTCAACATTTTAGAAAATGCCGTTTTTTTTCGAATGAATATATCTCGGAAACTAGAAGTAACTGAAAAAAAATGTCTGCACATAAAAGTTGTAGTTTTGTGTTAGCTTTCGAGCGGAATATTTGAAATAATTTTTGCGTTCCGGTAACGCTGATTTTTTACCAAAAAGGGGGGAAATTATTTTTTTATACAAAAACAGCCGTTTTTTCGCTGAAAAAATTACAGAGTCTTCCAGTATGTCTGACGATATGGCAAAAAAATCGCCAGACGGGCACGGAGCGAGGTTCCGGTATAAAAAATTAATTTGTGTGGTTTCATTTTTTTACCCAAGAACCTCGATCCGTGCCACTCTGGCGATTTTTGTTGCGATATGGTCAGACATACTGGAAGACTTTGTAATTTTTTCAGCCAAAAAAAATGGCCGCTTTAGAATTAAAAAATTATTTCCCCCGTTTTTGGTAAAAAATCAGCGATACCGGAACGTAAAAATTATTTGAAGTCGTCCGCTTGAAAGCTAACACAAAACTACAACTTTTATGTACAGACATTTTTTTTCAGTTATTTCTAGTTTCCGAGATATATTTATTCGAAAAAAACGGCATTTTCTAGAATGTTGAATTAAAATATCTGAAAAAATTCACAAAGAATGCCTTTTCGTAGTACTTTGATATAACCAATTATGGGGCAGATCTGAGATGGTCGAAAAAAAGTGGCTGTATTGACGGAGAATCCCTCATATCTATTAAGGTGGTTAAAAAAAAAGAAAAAGGCGTTTGAGCACTAACTAAAAAATTGTTTGAAACTCTTAAATTTTGCAAAACTTTATTTCTCTTAACATACTTCAATTTTCCGTTGAAAAAAAAAATCGATTTTTTCTAACCACCCTAATATCTGTATATTTTGTTTAGAAAATTCAACGTACAGAATGCAATGGGGTACATCAAGAATCGTATCGGAGTCTGTTCGATAATGTAGGAGATAATGTAGGATTCAAATCGGATTCGTACATTGGATTCCAACGGCATTGGCATATCCAGGTGGGGGCAGGTGTGGGCACAGACGCCCAGAAAAAAATCGCAGAAAAATAATTAAATTCAAGTACTCGAATAATTTGATTTGAGTTCCACCCAAGCAAGCATAAAGAAATCATTTGGTAAAACTTGAACTATTTCCTTCGTCGTCATTTCGTAATTTGTATAACAAGAAGCTATTTCAATACGTTAATTAAATAGATATTCAAATTTCACAATTGAGTTAACTGTAGGCAATAGCAATGCATTATATTTGTCAGCCTATACACAACTAGAAGAATACTGGAAGATCAACATTTACTACTAAGTAATAGATGATAGCATTGTGAATCTGCGACGCCGATTTGCGAATCTATCGTTAGCTCATGCAGTTGACGCATTTTTAAATTGGGTATGAACAACGCAGATGATTGTGCCAAATATTACCAAAAAATCTCAATAACTGATGCGTCAGCTTTCGAAGCTGGAGCAATGATCATAAAAAATAACTTTTATTTAAAAAATATGAAATAAATTCCGGAAATTTACGAAGCATATTAAAAAGAAGTACTGCCCTAACTGATATCAAATTTTCCAAACAGCAATAGTATTCCCAGTGGGCGCCACCGACTGAGAGAGAGAAGTTTTCTATCATGAGGCGGATAAAAACCTGACTTATAGAAGCACAATGCTTCAGAAACGATTCTTTCATATGTCACTGCTGAACATAGAGGATAACATTGTTAAAAAAATTCCAACTTATAAAGGGTTGGGCCGGTTAACACAAAAACATAGAAAAGTAAGGCTAATATTCAACTAATATTTAACTAAATATTTAACTAATATTTAATAGAAAGCTAAGACTAATATTTAACTAACAAGGAACATCCCTCAGGTGACACCCTTCGATTTTGTTGAAATTTGAATTTGTTAGAAAGCACCGAAAAGTAAGCGATACGTATTTTTTTTATCGGCGGAAAAACGGTTTTAAGGGGTGCAACCACCCCTCGAAAAAAGGCATCTCTAGGGGCAATATAGCAGTTTCACACACAAGGAGCTTACCGATTTTGATGAAACAAAAACGAAAATTCTCCCAATCCGAAGCAATGAAAAATCCACTATAGTGACATTGCAAAAAAAATTAAGGGGTGAACCACTTCTATATTAAGGGGTTGTTTCACCCCTTAAAACCGTTCTTCCGCCGATAAAAAAATACGTATCGCTTACTTTTCGGTGCTTTATAACATATCCAATTTTCAACAAAATCGAAGCGTGTCACCTGAGAGATAATCCTTGTAAGTACCTACTGAAAGTAAAGTTTACAGACTGGTAACTGTGGGGAAAGTTGGAAAAAGAGGGTTCGGTAACTGGACCTGTGAAATATGCTTGGAGGAGGAGGAAGGTCTGGAACATATCTGGAAGTGTGAAACAGCGAGAAACGGGATGAAAGAAGTCTGGGTGAGGGGGGTGGATGATTGGAGGGGAGGGAGAGTGGGCGAGGAGTTGGAGCAATGGACAAAGGATACGCTGAGGGGAAAGCCGAGAACGGTACTCTGCGAATACCTTAGGGTATTCGCAAAATTAAAAAAGGCAAAAGCCGAGGAGCACCGAGAAGGGGAGGAAGGGGTCAGTGAGGAGGTGACGTGCGAGGAATAAGGGAAAGGAGAAGAACGTAGCAGAGTTAATATATCGCGTAGCCTTTAGGTTTAGGTTAAGTTTAAGTTTAAGAATTGTGATTTAGATATAAGAATTAGTAGATAAGGCGAGAGTCGGGAGGATGTAAAAAAGCGAAAAGCTGTACAAGAGGAATAAAGTACTACTACTACAGACTGGTAACTGGATTAAAGAATGATGAAAATTTATTTGATTATTTTTTGACGGGCTACATATACCTAGAGGCCCGAAAAAAAATATGGAAATTCCGAATTCTTTTTCTGGGAAATGATTGGTGAAAAAGAAACGCATTTTTTTAACCCAAAGGAACAGACAATGAGAGCCTTTTGAAAAAATCACTAAAAAATACAGAAAAACAACAAAAACCCCCCACGCGAGGTTAGTTTGACACTTTAAACAAATATAAAACATTGTAGGGGGGGCTTGACTTCCTTATACATTTGATAGCCATCGGACACATTGTTCCATTGAAGCAAAAAAAAAGTCGGAATTTAGGATTGTAAAAAAAGGAGACCGAAAATGAGATGATTTTTTGGATTTTTTTTATTGTGAAACAAAACAGAAATTTCCGCAACTCTGACAATAATTGATTCATAATTTCATACATCTTTGGTAATTTTTTCAAGTTATTTCTTGCATTAATTATGGAGCAATCTGCTATATCTCTTGGCGTGGCCTCATCGTCGTTGTCGATTTGCGGGAATTATGCAGCTCGCAATTCGCATCTGAAATAGTCCAATGAATTTTTATACATGCTTGAAATGTTTTTTAAGAAATGAACCGAAACTTTGGAAAAAAAAATAAAGAATTGAATGTTGGAACGTGTTTGAAAAAAATGATCGATTTTTAGCATTTTTCCCGGCATTTTGCAATAATAAATATGTTTTGAACAATCAAATCTCTCCAACTTCAGGTTCATGTTTTGATAAATGATATTATGTAAACGTGTTACAAAGTTGAAGATGATCCATCAATTAGTTTTCGAGTCATGATTCCCGCCAATTGAAAAAATGCCGTTTCGAGAAATACGCGATTAAAAGTTTTAGTATACGTAAATCGTTGCGCTACCTGTTCTCACTAAATCGTCTGTCACTTGGTCACTTTTCAATATTTTAACTTGAATTTTTTCCCACGTATTCTCGAATATGTACACTCTGAGAAAAAGCAAAATAAAATCGAATGTTTAGACCCGTCACAGTGATTGGGAGTCGGACGCTTGGAAGTCTTTATCATTTATATACATACCGTTAGAATGAATCCAAATATCGTTTTGAAATTTTCAGGGTGCATTCTTAAGGGGTCTTCTCACTTTAGACGCTAAAAAAGGCTATTTTCATGATTTTTTTGATAGGTTTATATTATAGATATTGATATAAAAGTTTTTACACTTAATAAATACATTTTTTTTAAATGTATGTATTTATGTAACCCAAACAAACTTTAAACGCGTTTTTCTCGAAACAACGTTTTTCAACGGCTTGTTGATAAAATCTTCGAAACTATTGAACCGATCCTTATGAAATTTTAACCACATATTCTTTACAACTATAGTATTAAGGATTTTTTAACACTTTGATTTGACTATTTTTTTGCCAAAAACAGTGAAAAAACACGTTTCTTTTTTTCCGAAAACTGTCCGCCATTTTGTTATTGTTGCATATATAAAAAATTCTATGATATACGCTATAGCCATTAACATACTGAATCTAAAACCGTTTGATCTTTTTGTTTCGGATGATCCATCTCCGAGATTACATCAACAGCGCAGACCTACAATTCGTTTAGGACATTTTTTAACTTTCATTTTCGTCTATAAATAGTGACTTAAATAAATAATTTTTGAAAAATGGATTTCGAAAGTGTATTTATTAAGTGTAACAACTTTTTTATATTAATATTTTTACTATAAACCTGTCAAAAGAATTAATAAAAATAGTCTTTTTTAGCGTCTTAAGGGATTACCCCCACTTGCGATTTTGAAAAAATCGATTTTTTTTATTGGATTTTTTTGAAGTATAAGTATCTGAGAATATGTTCTGAAAATTTCAAGTCGATCCGAACAAAATTGACTGAGATATGAGCGTTGAAAGAGAAGAATCCGCGTTGAAAGAGCGTTGAAAGAGAATCTTTAAACGCGTTTTTCTCAAAATGGCATTTCTGAAGTCGGTGACCAAGATTACTCGAACACTAACGAACCAATCTTCTTGAAATTTTGCAGGCTTATTTAATACATAAAAATGTAGTCTTTGATCGTTCGATTTTTTTTTTCGAAAAAAATGGCCGTTTTATAGCCAAAAAACGGCCGTTTCTTTTCGTTAAAATCGAACCATTAACTTTGCCTGTCCGCCATTTTGTGAAAAATGAATATTTTTTTAAATCCTTCGATTAAAGACTAGTTTATACTTATATTTGACTAAATCCATCCGCATTTTTTTTTCAGATGATCCACTTCGCCGCAATGTTGGTCACCGCAAACCGTGTATATAAAAACATTATTTCATTGACGGCCATTTGCCACTAAACAATGTAATATTTTTCAATAAAAAAATTACTGAAAGTTCTTCAAGATGTGTTCTTCAAGATGGTATATTGATCGATTAGAAAAGTTTTGTAGTTTTCTTTTAAAAAATTCATGAAAAAGGCCTTTTTTGCGCTACAAGTGGGGGTAACCCGTTAAGTGAGAAAACCCGGGGCCGGGTTGAAATTCCGAAGTTTGAATGGTCAGAATGCTCAAAACTCCGAAAATCTTAACACCATCAAAATAATTCGGCTATGTAAGTTTTAAAAGTTCCAAAATTTTCAATAAACCGACGAATTATTTCAAGATTTTTTTCTATTCGGCAGTGATTTTGCGTCAATTTTGAAATTTGTCTAGACAATGTTATACGTTCTCCATCATTGACTGTCAACTGTGTAGACTTTCGCTGGCATGATCTTGACATTAGAGCCGGGTTGAAATTACGAACTTCAATGTTCCGAAATTACAAGGTTCGTCAAGATCATGTCAGCAAAAGTCTACAAAGTTGACTGTAAATGATGTAGAACGTATGACATTGTCTAGACAAATTTCAAAATTGACGTAAAATCACTTCTCAATAAAAAAAAATTCTTGAAATAATTCGTCGAATTATTGAAAATTTTGAAACTTTTAAAACTCCCATAGCCGAATAATTTTGACGGTATTCAGATTTTCGGAGTTTCGGTCTTTCGTGTAAAATTCTTTCGGAATTCGGAACTTTCGAAGTTTCGAGCGTTCTGATCATCCAAAGTTCGGAATTTCAACCCGGTCGCGAAGACCCCTTAAGATATTTTGCTAACGATGTATAAAATTTAAAAAAAATGGATTTTTTCAAGCATCTAAAGTGGTTGCAATTGAAGTAACCCCATTTTACGTTAAACATTGACAACGAAAAAGGATTGTACATTTCCGCGTACATTTTACGGACATCGATGGGGCGTAATCTTCCCTTCGGTCGTAAAGTGAGAGCTGAATTCCGGGCCTGCCTCGCGATCCGCGAATCAAGCCCTTTCTTTGGGAACGAACAATCAGCCGGGCGTATTCCTCACAATTATTATCCCCCGCTGCTCCGATCGTCCAATCATTCGCGACATTACCCTACCAGAATTTCTATGCAGCGCTCGCGCACAACCATGGATTTATATTTCCCGCGCATGGTGGGAGGAAAATATGAAAACCCTGCGGGTTCGAAGGTCACGGCGAAAAAAAAGGCTCGGTAGAATCCGCGATTGCCCTCTCGGCGGCGATTTCTCCCCGTGCGAGTTGGGCGTCATTTGAAGTGGTGGGGGCGCACGAGTATAACAAGTAGCGCGATAGTTGCGAGCCGTCAGTTTGTCCACGGACACCGAGTGCGTTTGAGCTTCTACGCCTTTTTGCAGCGTACCATTTTAATCTGTCAAAAATATTTTACAAAACGTAAACAAATCACAAGTGCGCTTTTTCGACTGCACGACGAAATGCAGCGGAATTGAAAGAAAAAAAGCGAATTGCTTCGATAATCGGTGCGAAAAGTCATCGGACCACACAAATTAACGTTTGACAGGTCGATACTCCAAATTTCGAAAACTTCACTTTTCGTCCTCTTTGATGTCCCACGAAAATTCAGTGCTCGAAGGATTCTCCAAGTCCTGTGATGATATCGGGAGGAACATTATTGGCGTGAATTGCACTGTTTTTTTGCCACGAAACGACAAAGCTCGCGAGTGAAGAGTGAAAAGGTAGAATTTTATGAGACGAGAGAAAGGACCTTTGTGAAACGTCGGCAGGGGTGGTATTTGCAATAAACGAAAGACCGCCATGACAATGGTCGTCAATAAAGTCATCATGTCGTCCTACAATCCAACGCCCCGTCGTAACTTCTTTTCGGGATTTCACGCCAAGGTACGTTAATTGAATTCCTCTAAAGAAATTATCGCGCCACGATGAATTTTATCGTCAACTTTATCATCGCCCGGCGATTATGGTACGTGGGGAAATAAAAAAAAATCGCCTTTCGAAACTGGAAGGCTCTCTCTTGTAATGAATTACCCGGCAATTTCATTCTTGAGCAATAATTCATTCCATTTTTTTATTTCCTTCTCGTTTATGCAAAAATTTAGCATAAAACTTCGAGGAAGAATAAAAAAACGTTTCGTACTTTTTGGAAGTACCATCATTATTTTAATCATTAATTTAATTGGAGAGAAAAAAAAGTATTTTTGTGCCGTGGCGAAATTTTCGCCGAATTACGGTCCGGGGGAAACTTAAAAAAATTGTCTTTCGAAACAGAAGGCTTTCTTTTATAATTGATTTCTTAATTTAATTCTTGAGCAATGATTTATTCAATTTTTAAATTTCTCTCTCGTTTTTGCAAAATTTTGGGATAAAACTTCGAGGAAGAAAAGAAAACATTTCCTACTTTTTGGAAATACCATCATTATTTCAATCACTAATTTAATTGGAGAGAAAAAAAAGTATTTTTGTGCCTTGGCGAAATTTTCGCCGAATTACGGTCCAGGGGAAATTTAAAAAAATTGCCTTTCGAAACAGAAGGCTTTCTTTTACAATTGATTTCTTAATTTAATTCTTGAGCAATGATTTATTCAATTTTTAAATTTCTCTCTCGTTTTTGCAAAATTTTGGGATAAAACTTCGAGGAAGAAAAGAAAACATTTTCTACTTTTTGGAAATACCATCATTAGTTTAATCATTAATATAATTGGAGAAAGAAATAAGTTTTTTTGTGCCGTTAAGAAATTTTCGCCGAATTACGGTCCGGAGGAAAATAAAAAAAATTGCCTTTCGAAACAGAAGGCTTTCTTTTATAATTAATTTCTTAATTTAATTCTTGAGCAATAATTTATTAAATTTTTAAATATCTCATTTTTGCAAAATTTTGGGATAAAACTTCGAGGTAGAAAAGAAAACATTTCCTACTTTTTGGAAATGCCATCATTATTTTAATCATTAATTCAATTGGAGAGAAAAAAAATTATTTTTGTGCCATGGCGACATTTTTGCCGAATTACGGTCGAGGGGAAATTTTAAAAAATTGCCTTTCGAAACAGGAGGCTTTCTTTTATAATTAATTTCTTAATTGAATTCTGGAGCAATGATTTATTCAGTTTTTAAATTTCTCTCTCCTTTTTGCAAAATTTTGCGATAAAACTTCGAAGAAGAAAAGAAAACATTTCCTACTTTTTGGAAGTACCATCATTATTTTAATCATTAATTTAATTGGAGAGAAAAAAAGTATTTTTGAACCGTGGTGAAATTTTCGCCGAATTACGGTCCAGGGGAAATTTAAAAAAATTGCCTTTCGAAACAGAGGGCTTTCTTTTATAACTAATTACTTAAATTAATTCTTGAGCAATAATCTATTCAATTTTTAAATATCTCTCTCGTTCTTGCAAAATTTTGGAATAAAACCTCGAGGAAGGAAAGAAAACATTTCCTACTTTTTGGAAGTACCATCATTATTTCAATCATTAATTTAATTGGAGAGAGACAAAAAGTATTTTTGTACCGTGGCGAAATTTTCGCCGAAATACGGTCCGGGGGAAATTTCAAAAAATTGCCTTTCGAAACAGAAGGCTTTCTTTTATAATTAATTTCTTAATTTAATTCATGAGCAATAATTTATTCAATTTTTAAATTTCTCTCTCCTATTTGCAAAATTTTGTGATACAACTTCGAGGACGAAAAGAAAACATTTCCTACTTTTTGGAAGTACCATCATTATTTTAATCATTAATTTCATTGGAAAGAAAAAAAAAGTATTTTTGTGCCGTGGCGAAGTGACGAAATGTTCGCCGAATTACGCACGTGCATCAGGAATTGTTATTAATAAAGCTTAGAGAGGGAAGTTCGTCGAATCGATTTCGTAAAGTTCTCAAGCTCTTGGAAACGAGTTCACGTGTAGATGGGCAGAGAAAGAGCGAGAGAGAGCTTTTCTCATGTGTAGTCTATAACCTATTTTATTTTTCGATGCTGGCCGATCTCTTCGCCTCGCATCGTGAGCTTTTTCGGACGTTCCTGAATTGCGCGCGCGCGCGCGCAGCGTAAAGTTATTTATCGGGGGCTCTAGTCCCTAACGTTTAAACTGGCTTTTCACGTTGTATTTATAGCTTTTTAGAGGATATGAGCGAGAGTATACGGGGAGAAGTCTTCTCTCGAGTGAACGAGGGCTCCCGGCTAAATTTTCCACGTACATTGCGATATTTGTCTCGGCTGTGTATCCTCTACCTCGCGGCTCATTCGCTCGCCTTGTTTCGCGGGACCGCGATCTATGGCCCAGGTTGTAAGCAATTACCGGAAATATTTGTTATTTCTCGATCTGTGCTTCTCTCGAAAACCTCTTTTCTCGTATCTTTCATTTTTCTTAAATCTCTTTTGGCAACCTCGGAATCATTGAATTAGTCTGGATTTTCCATCTCTTCGAGTGCTACTGAATTCGCGTACGAATCTCCAATTTTACCGATTGAACATTCCACATTCCTGAATATTAATTCACGAAGCGGAAATAAATTAGCATACGATTAGAGGATACATTCGAATAACGGAGAATGTTCACGTAATTCTCGATAACCAAGTGAGTGTTATTTGGGAAAATAATTGTCTTCGGATTGAAAATGGAATAGGGGAAAAAATTAAACTCGACTCGAAACAATAAAATAACAATATTGCAATAGATTTTTTGTCGTATACTGAAAAATGTTCGTTTACTCCGTTTTAAAACGATCGAATTTCAAATCGACCGTCTGCACCGTTTCTATAAAATTTACAATTGAAAAAAAAAAATACCTTTTCAGGCCTCCTGATCCAGATCAGGAATATCACAAAATCTTTTCCTGCGCAGAACATTGACATTTCCTGAATATTAAATCCCAACCTATTAAATAATATTTTCTGCGTCATCAAATATATTAATAACTGCATGTAATAATATGATTACATTTGTTGTAATTGTATGCTCCGTTTTATCCTCATATTATTTTCTTCAACAACAACAATGTATAGAGAGAAGCACTCCATTACCTACAAGTGTACAGTGGATCAGGATAATTTGACTGTGAAATTAGGCTTATTTCACTGTGTACACCCCTAAGTACACAGTGGATGAAATCCCATTTTTTTAAATGATTTTTATCTCAATGTCTATTGGGTTAGGCCGTTCAGTGTCTTTTAACAAAATAAAGCCATTGAACACACCTCACGTTTAGTCAAGGTTTCATTGAGGTTGTGTGAACGGTTAGGTACCTCTGAAAAAAATGAGCCACTGATCCCACTCTGACCCTATTTTTTCCCGACTCAAATTTCTACACGGGAAGATACCTACGCTTATCGCTGAGTGGCAGTTTGCGCGTGAAATAGTGTGAACAAATGTTTAAAATGTTATAAAAAAACTGTCAAATCACTTACTACATTATGACAATTTCGTCATTGGTGTCATAAAAATGTTGTATGTATGCTCTATGATAAAAAGTGTTTTTTTTTTTCAATTGTAAATTTTATGGAAACGGCGTAGACGATCGATTAAAAATTTGGAGAATATATTCAGTGTATAACAAAGAGTTTACGGTATACTCTAGTTTGACTCAAATGGTGAGATTTCGTCAATTGTCCCGAAACTCCAATCGATGTGAAATCGATGAACAGCACGACGCGACGCTGGCAAAAGTACTGTAAATCGGGTATCGAAAAAATTGGCATAATGACACGTTAATTCGTTGGAATAATGTTGGAATAGAGACGGGATTTTTGTCAATTCGGAGCCCATGTATGTAGAGGTTATGAACAACGAAAATGTGGGACATCAAATCGTGAACCGTTGAATTGATAAATTTCACTTCGATAAATTGATAATACAAGTTTTTTTAATTTTTTGAACGAATTTTTATATATATATATATATGTGTGTGTGTGTGTGTGTATATATATATAGTAATTTTAGAAAACTTCCGCGTCGCTAGACTTTGCTTAATTTAAATCGCTATATCTCTAAAACTATACGGTCAAAATACATGATGTTTTTTAACCCACTTCGTCATATATTCTTCTGCAATTGAGAATTTTTTAAGCAAAATCTGTAGAAAAGTTTCGTCGTTACTGCATGAAATGTGAAATTTTCCACCGTTCCACATAAGACCACGTGTAAAACTGTGCAATCTTTAATTGCCAATATCTCGAATACAGAACAGTGAATCCTTTTGCAATTTTGCAGGTAATCACTTAATAGTGTCTTGAATGTGTCCTCGAAGTAAAGTACAAATTTATAGAAAAACGCCTTGGCGGGCCTACTACCTTAAGTGATGTTCCTTGTTAGAGGAGAAATGAAGGAATTATTATAGGGAATATAGGGGAAAAAGATAATAAGGGATATGGAGACTATAGCTAGCCAAAATGCGGGGAAGGCGTGGAGAGTTCGGACCACATTTGTGGCTGCGATGCGGTGAAGGCAGAAATGAGAGCGGAAGTAGTGGAAAAACTAGAAGTGCTGGAAGCGGGGAAGAACTACGGCAAAAAAATGGAGGAACCTGTTAGGAATGATCCCGTAAAAGAGTTATTTGCGTATGTAAAGGAATTCGAGGTATTGATAAAACATGTAGTGCGAAGAGAAGAAAATTCCAGTACATCAAATGGTATGAAAACGGAAGCTCTTGTACATAAATGTATAAGCAAAAATGTAAAGGGGAATAGTATGTGAGGGGCGGGGGGGGGGGCTATGTGTAAACACCCCTTAACCCTTCCTTGATATACTGAGTTCGATGGCCACGATTTTGAGACACTGGGTCAATTTGACCCTGCTATTAAGGGGTCTTCTCACTTTAGACACCAAAAAAGGCTATTTTCACGCATTTTTTATAGGTTTATATTATAGATATTAATATAAAAGTGGTTTAATATAAAACACTTTATTAATTATTTTATTATGTTTATTAATACAAAACACTTAATAAATACACTTTCGAAATACATTTAAAAAAATTTTATTTGTTTATTTAAGTCACTATTTATAGACGAAAATGGTAGTTAGAAAAATGTCCTCAAAAAATGGTAGGTCTGCGCTGTTGAAATCTTGGATATGGGGCATCCGAAGCACAAAATTAAACGGTTTTAGATTCAGTATCTAATGGCTATAGCGTATATCATACGATTTTTGACATATGCAAAAATAACAAAATGGCCGACATTTTTCGAAAAAATAAAAAAAAACGTGTTTTTCACCGTTTTTTAGCAAAAAAATAGTAAATATCAAAATTTTAAAAAAATCCTTGATACGCGCTATAGCTATAGTTGTAACGAAAATGTGCATTACATTTTTTAAAAATATATTTCGAAAGAGTATTTATTAAGTGTAACAATCTATAACATGAACCTATCAAAAAAATTCATGAAAATAGCCTTTTTTTGGCGTCTACAGTGACAAGAGCCCTTAATAACCCTTTCATTGGTTTTTGTTGAAAATGGTAGTTAGAAAAATGTCCTAAAAAATGGTAGGTCTGCGCTGTTGAAATCTTGGATATGGGGCATCCGAAACACAAAAATTCAACGGTTTTAGATTCAGTATCCTAATGGCTATAGCGTATATCATACGATTTTTGATATATGCAAAAATAACAAAATGGCCGACATTTTTCGAAAAAATAAAAAAAACTTGTTTTTCACCGTTTTTGGCAAATATTAGTAAATATCAAAATTTTAAAAAAATCCTTGATACGCGCTATAGCTATGGTTGTAGTGAAAATGTGGTTAAAATTTCATAAGGATCGGTTCAGTAGTTTCGAAGATTTTATCAACAAGTCGTCGAAAAACGTTGTTTCGAGAAAAACGCGTTTGAAGTTTATTTGGGTTACATAAATACATTACATTTAAAAAAAATATATTTCGAAAAAGTATTTATTAAGTGTAACAATCTATAACATAAACCTATCAAAAAAATTCATGAAAATAGCCTTTTTTTAGCGTCTACAGTGAGAAGAAATAACCCTTTCATTGGTTTTTGTTGAAAAAAAAACTTTTTTTAGCGTCTACAGTGAGAAGAAATAACCCTTTCATTGGTTTTTGTTGAAAAAAAATCAGGCATACACTTTAAACATTTATTATACGTCTGCATGATGAAAATAAGGAAAATATGAAATTAAAACGTTTTAAAAAATTATTGAATACTTTTAATTTTGAAAACGTGATCTTTTTACTAAAAATTCATGCCGTTCAAAATGGCCCAGTGTATTATACCGGGTTAAACGGTATGGAATAAAAAAACAACCAAATGTATAAACATACTTGTAAAAAATCATCCGGTCATGCGATAGAAAATATTATAAACTATGCTCTGTCCGAATTTGAAGTGAATCGGACGATTAGATTTTGAGATACGACTTACACCGTTTCATAAAACATATTTTTCGAGAGAAACGCTAAAGAAAAAAAGGATAAATCCGATCTGACCCTTCCCAAAAATCGTCATAACTCGGTCAATTATACGATTTTCACAAAATCTTTGTTGCAAATTAAAGTTAAATTTCTAGGCTATAAAGCCATCGCATCAAAATTCTGATTTTCAAAATTTCAGCCTTATGCAGGCCCCATTGATTGAATATTCCCCTTCAAGATTAATTTCCAAAAAAAGTCTCGAAACAATGTCCAAATTCTCGCGATTCTTGATCAGCGAAAGGGTAGCCACGATAAAAAAATAACCCCGTTCGACAAAAAATTCTACACGTCGTTCGACGCAGGTTGACATTTCGAAAATTCTTACTTAGCTACAATATCAAAATACGTTATGCTCCAAGACTGCGTAACTGCAGCATTGATTAACATCGTGTGCGTTTCAAGAGCCAGAAAAAAAAGAACCTTGTCGTCACGGTAACAAAAACAAGTGCGTCGTTTCGAGACGTTTCAAGCGTGTATTTCTGTCGCTCATTTCAGCACGTTTTCTCATACGTTGCTCAAATCAACACGCTTCGCGCGTGTGGGCACTGTCGCTTATTTCAACACGTTTTGTCTCGTGTTGTTCAAACGAACGCGCTTCATGCCCAAGGCATCTCGGCCCATTTACTAAACACATAGAATGTTCATAATGAAATAAATTTTTAAAAATAAATAAATAACGTGATAAAGAAAATAATAAAATGAAATAGAAAAACATGATGAAATGAAGAAAAAGAACAATAAATGAAAGGTAATACATAAAAAATGAGGACTAAACAAAATTATATTAAAAATACAAGAATAAAATGATTCATATAAATCAAAATGCAATTCTTTATTGAGAATACTTTATCAATATTTTTTTTTCAATCTATGACCTCCCAAAATAATAAAATTAAATTAAAAAATAATCAATAAAACAACTAAATTGAATAACTAAATTATATAAATATAAATAAAAAGGGAATTATATGAATAAAATTTTAATAAAACTTCTCGCTGGAAATTCGTTCTTAAAGGTTTTCTGTCACATTTCATTCTTTTATAGCCTCCCAACACGATTTTTCCGAAAAAATATTTCGCCCGTACTTGACATTGAGCCTACCTATACTGACAGAAAAATTCTACTGATATTAACGAACCGGAACGATTCGATTTTTCAAAATTTGAATGAACTAAATTTTTTGTGGAATCAATTTTTTTCTATTGCATTCCATTATTCGAATTATTCATTTTTATTTATTTTAAATATATTTATTTATTAAAATCAAAATCTATTTAATATCGTCTAATAACTAAATATTTTATTTCATCCCAATCCATCTGAAATACGGCTCCATCTGTTTAAAATACAGTTTAGTTGAATTCACTAAATGTATCTATTTAATTGTTTTAATTCACATTAGATAGAATTTTCGTAGAGTCAACCAGTTTTCTAATTGATTGAACTAATGGTCTGTCTTTATTGCAACACACACATCAAAGGGGGATGGTAGATGATGGAAAGAGAGCAATTATATACATAATTGCTCTCTTTCTCTCTCTCTCTCACTCTTTCTATATATATATATATATATATATATATATATATATATATCAAATTGGTTTATGTCATTGTGATAATGAGCGAGTTTTATCGAATAACATGCTACAGATTTTTCAAACATAACCTATATATATATATATATATATACACACACACACACACACACACACACATACATACATATATATATAGAGAGAGAGAGAGAGTATGTTTGAGAATCTGTTGTATCACATAAACTATATCAAATTGGTTGATATCATTGTGATAATGAGCCAGTTTTATCGAATAACATGCTACACATTTTTCAAACATAATCTATATATATATATATAGGTTATGTTTGAGAATCTGTAGCATGTTATTCGATAAAACTCGCTCATTATCACAACGATATCAACTAATTTGATATAGTTTATGTGATACATATATATATATTTATATATATATAGGTTATGTTTGAGAATATGTAGCATGTTATTCGATAAAACTCGCTCATTATCACAATGATATCAACCAATTTAATATAGTTTATGTGATGCAACAATTCGAATATATTTCATATTTAAAAAGAACAGCTGAAACAAATAAAAGTATATATTTTAAACAAATAAGATCGTAGTAGGCCGTGAGACAAGGAAAAAACCTATTTGATTTGAATAGATCCTATTTAAAATAAATATTTTTTTTTGCAGTGCATACCTGCTCATCTCCCTCGTATCGAGGATTTGTGGTCTGCGTTGAGTCTTCGGCCTTTTACGCTTTTTGTCACAGGCGAATAGCCTCAGCGAGAAACGAGTTCCGTCGAGTTTTCACTCGATGGAAGAAAGAAAGAGAGAGAGAGAGAGAGAGAGAGAGAGAGAGAGAGAGAGAGAGAGAGAGAGAGAGCGAGAGAGAAGGGAGAGAACGCAAAAGGGTAGAAAAAAGTTGAGATGCGAGTGCAAGATCACAAATTCAGCACTAAAAACCTGGAAACGATTGGCAAGAATGAAAGACGCGAAGAAAAATAAAATCCTCCGAAGCACTCTACCGTGCGTATACGAACCGAACAAAAATCAGTGCGAGTAAAAAAAAACCGGCAAAGGAAACTTGCGATTGCGCTCGCAAAAGCAAAAAGTGGCCAGTCCGCATTTATCGTTTCGCCAAAAGCTCTCGTATCACCATTCCCTCCTCAAGCCTCGTTGTAAAATTGCATACGTAATTGGGTGTTCGCCATAAAATTACGCGCGTAAAGAGATGCAATTACATATATTTGGGATGCCAAAAAAAAGAAAACCAGTCGGCCCGAGACCACGATTATTTTTATTGCGGTAAAATCGACGAAAGGTGCTCCACTGAAGTATCGCGAGCATGAATTAATTCAAAATTCACGTCCAAGAATGATTACTCCCCATCCGTTTTTCGTTACGTACATCACATTTTAATTTTGCCAAATTATCGCTGAAAAAAATGAGAAAAATCAATTCATTAGAGAGTCGCTCTATATCTGGATGAAAGTGAAATTTAACTCGGTCGAATAAAGCTTTAATCGATTGATCAATTTTCGTAAAAAGTCGCATTAATTGGTACGATTTTCTTCGGTGTATTCTTTTGTAGGGATCCGAGCTGTTGTTGTCGTCGAAATCCCGATTGGCCCGAGATATAAAGTACATTAGAGGAGAAGTAAATTGCTGGAGAACAAAAAAAAAGAAGGAGCCAGTCTACTGTGCAAACGACCCTGCGACCCGAGGCATCCGCTTGCGAGTGGGTGTCTTTTCGTATTTTATCGCTGCTTCTGCTACTGTCCTGAATCTCCATTACTATATACATACATACACACACACACACACACACACACACACATTATATATATATATATATATATATATATATATATATATATATATATATATATATATATATATATATATGTATATATATATATATATATATATATATATATATATATATATATATATATATATATATATATATAAAAAGGGAGAAAGTATTTTTTAAACGTCTCGTTGAGACAGTCCCAGCGTTAATTGAGTGCAACTCGAACTAAATTGCCGAGAGTTGGGTGAAGTTTTGTCGGCCAGTATCCTGAAAAGTAAAGAGTACGAGGCTCCTAATTATGTTGGAGGTCTCGAACATATAAAAAAAATTGATTATTTTTTTGAGTTCCTGAACATGTAATTTTTTTTTTACGTAGTCGAGAAATATTGGACGTACGTTTTGTTTGAAGAGAAATCTTCAAACTTTTTAGTTTTTTTTTTCACAAAACTTTGGGAGCTGGCGAGTCGTTCTTTCAATTTTTTTTTACCACCGAGAGTTTAGGAGAAACGAATAGGACGGACGCGGCTGCGCAATATTGTTATAGCAATTGTATTATTTGTGAACTATTTTTCAGCGACAAATAAAAAGTTATTGACAAAAAAAAATCTCTACGAATTCGATTAGTACAGAATTTCAGAGGAAATAAAAAATGTTCGAGGAAATAGCGGATGTACGTTTTGTTGTTTTTTTTAATCAATTTTGCAGTGCTCTCGATGATAGAGAATTCCAAAACTCATTTTGTTCAAACAAAATGCGGTTTGAGGACTTTTGCGAAAAACGACGGAAAACATTTTTTTTCCATGAGCTGCTTTCATTGGTCACTACTACTGACATTCCGTCGGGGGAGGCTGATATTGTTTATTTATTCGTATTTTAATATTTTTTAAATTTAATTTATTAATTGAGTTATGGAGTTTTGGAGTTATTGGAAACACGTGAAAAAATAGGGAATTTAAAAATATTTGGACATTTATATTGGGGTGGGAGATGAGGGGATTTATAAACAAAATTTCCTGAATACAGTGCCGAAGAGAAATCACGGCGGTCACTTTCCCCTCCCCCCCCCCCTGCAGCCGTTGTTTGGGTTGTTATTAAGGCCCCAAATATGACCAACGTAGTACAATTGCGGTTCATTTAAATATATTTGAAAACTACGTTTATTGTCTTTGGGGGGGGGGGGGGGGGTCCGCCCGGCCACCCCCGCGTGGGGCTCGACCACTTGACCGCGCCGTTGCACCCGCCGGACCCCCTGCGTGGCCGCGTCAGACACCTTCCGCATACAACACACGAAATCAGAGGGGGTATTTAGGAAAACTTCTTTTATAAATCCGCCCACTCCCCACGTCCAATATACGTGTTCCGAAAATGTTCGAAAATACGCTATTTTATGACGTATTTCCGTAAACTCCAAAACCCTATACCTTTTTATGGGAGGGTGACCACCGCGATTTATTTTCGGCATTGCATTTAGAAAGGCTTTTTTTATAATATAGGCGTCGAAATATTAAAAAATGCTCTATTTTATCACGTGTTTCCGCGAACTTCAAGACCCCATAATTTATGGAATTGATGGGAAGTGTCAGCTTCCCCCGACGGAATATCGCTCAATATAATGGAATAAACGAGTTCACGGTGAAAACAAAATTTCCCGTCGTTTTTCGGAAATGTCCTCAAACTGCGTAACTACCACGTTTTTTTAAATGTTTACTTTAGAGTTCTCTATATAAAAACTCCAAAAATACGTACATCCGATTCATTAGTATTTGCTTCCGTACCAATTGAGGGGCCTTCTCACTTTAGACGCTAAAAAAAGCCTATTTTCATGAATTTTTTTTAGGTTTATATTATAGATATTGATATAAAAGTTATTACACTTAATAAATATACTTTCGAAATACATTTTTTCAAATGTATTTATTCAAGTCACTATTTATAGACGAAAATGGTAGTTAAAAAAATGTCCTAAAAAAATTGTAGATCTGCGCTGTTGATGAAATCTCGGAGATGGATCATTCGAAACAAAAAAAATCAAACGGTTTTAGATTCAGAATGTTAAGGCGGTCCTCTAGTTTCTCGGCTGTTTTTTTACGGCTTTTTCAATAATTTTTTACGGGCAAAGCATCGAAATAATCAATCTCATTGTTTTTGCATAATCTTTACTAACATTTAAATAAGCTTTACAAATTTTTTGAAGTCAAAATATATGATAGAATAAAAGTTATAGTGGCCGACAGGAAGACATCAAGTAAAAGAGGTGCTTGACGGTGACCAAGATTGCGGCTGTTCTGCTTATCTGAAATCAAAAAACCAAACGGCATTTTAATCTTCATATTTAAGACTAGCGATTGAACTAGAGTGAATTCTAAATTACAAAAATTGACTTTTTTATACACTTTTGAAAATTACATTCTATTTTTTACTCATTTTTTCTTAAGTTTTTCGCTCGTCCAAAAAAAAACTATCGAAGCAATCATGATAATCCTAGTTCAATCGCTGGCTTATAACATATTAAAGATGCTGTATAAATTTGAACAAGATCGGTGCAGTAGTTTCTGAAATATCGTGGTCACTGTTTCGAAAAATGGTGTTTCGAGAAAAACGCGTTTGAAAGTATACCTGCTCCGTATACCTGCTTCGTTCCAGGGCCGTAACTTGTGAACCACTTCGAATATCGAAAAATCCTTTGGCACACATTTTCTACACATGTTGTAGATGTGATTTATGAAAAAAAAAATCGATTCTTTCGACCCGAGAAACTAGAGGACCGCCTTAATGGCTATAGCGCATATCATACGATTTTTTATATATACAAAAATAACAAAATGGCGGACACTTTTCGAAAAAAAAACAAAAAAAACGTGTTTTTTCACCGTTCTTGGCAAAAAAATAGTAAGTATCAATTTTTTTTTAATCCTTGATGCGCGCTGTAGCTATAGTTGTAAAGAATATGTGGTTAAAATTGCATAAGGATCGGTTCAGTAGTTTCGAAGATTTCATCAACAAGCCGTCAAAAACGTTGTTTCGAAAAAAAACGCGTTTAAAGTTTGCTTGGGTTACATAAACACATACAAATTTTTTAAATGTATTTCGAAAGTGTATTTATTAAGTGTAACAACTTTTATATCAATATCTATAATATAAACCTATCAAAAAAATCATGAAAATAGCCTTTTTTTCGTCAGAAACTTTTTATTTATCGCCGAAAAATAGTTCACCAATTCACTACAATTGTCATGAAAATTTCACGCGGTCCCATCTGGCCTATTCGTTTCTCCCAAACTCTCGGTGGGGGGGAAAAAAAGAAGAAATTGAAACAACGACGTTTCAAAGGGCGTAACGACGACCGGAAACCTTTAATCATATCATTATCACGCTCTCGCGGTAACTCGAGCCTCGCTCGATCTATCCAATATAGCCACAAGACCAGAGGGAGACGAGCGCGCGCGCGAGATCGAAGGAGGGCACGCGCGCAAGTAATTGCAACGCTTGTACAATTACTGTACTAACGGCAATTACCGGCACGAGCCAACAAGTAACACTCACGCGTGTACATATCAACGAGCTCTCTTATCTGCACAATCGAATCTTGTCGCAACCTCACCCAGTGAGTACGCTGCACGCGGGGGAAAAAAAAGTCCACCCCCGTGTAAACGTTCGTAAGAAGTAAAATTACAGAATGCGAGAAGCAATTATCATCGGGCAACCGTAGAATTATCATTATCGCGATAATTAACGGGCCGAGAATATCGCGAATAATTGAAAATCCCGAAAAGGCTGATTAAAATTCAATTGTTTGAATTATTATTTATTTTAAATTGTTTCCTGACTTTTTTGAGCTATCGATCTTTGACCGAGCTACCGATCAATCATGACTCTATGAGCAATTTTCGTGTTTCATGTTTCATTTTTAATTTCATTTTACATTTCAAAATCTCATGTAAAAAAACGATGAAAAGCCCGTTCTCACATTGTGAAAATGTTTTTTTTTAAGGGGGAAGATACCTTTAAGCGCAAAAAAAATTGATGATTTTTATGATTTTTTTTTCTAAAGGAAAAATTCCTCTATCATTTTTGAGACTTGGCGTATGTTTATTACTACTTTTGGCTGTTACGTGGTATTTTGTTGTTTATTAATCTTTAAAAGGGACGAAGGTATGGCACGATCTTCTAAACGGGCTGTCATCAGACGGCGTGACGCGTACTGTCGGCGGGTTTAATCTGAAAAATAACTAACGAAGATTTTTCTTCCATTAACACTCATACGCTGAATATGAACCAAGAAAAAGTGACAAATGTCGAAAATCGATGAAATGGTACGCTTTGAAACAAAAAGATTGAATTTTCCGAAAAAAATGGCTACATTTGGCAATTAAAAAAATCGTTTTTTAAATTTTCCGAAACATTTAGGGTCATGTTTTAGGCAATAAGGTTAGGAAGATTTATACCAAATTTCATCAGAATCGGTCGATTAGTTTTTTAGCTATACGCCACGCCAGTTTTAAAAATGCAGTTTAGAAGACCGTGCCATACCTCCGCCATTTTTGAAGATTAATAAAATAAAAAATACCATGTAACAGCCAAAAGTAATAATAAAACATACCCCAAGTCTCAAAAATGGTGAGGAAATCTTCCCTTTAAAAAAAAAAATTAAAATCACCAAATTTTTTATTTGCCTAAAGGTATCTCCTCCCTTGAGCAAACTCTTTTTCTCACCTGCAATTCTCTCCTTGTGCGTGCGAGTATAGTTGCGATTAGTCGTATACGTCGATTAGTTTTTTAGCTATACGTCACGCCAGTTTAAAAAATGTAGTTTAGAGGACCGTGCCATGCCTACGCCATTTTTAAAGATTAATAAAATAAAAAAATACCATGTAACAGCCAAAAGTAATAATAAAACATAACCCAAGTTTGAACAATGGTGAAGAAATCTTCCCTTTAAAAAAAAATCATGAAAATCAGCAATTTTTTTCCACGCCTAAGGGTATCCCCCTCTCCTTAAGGGGAGGGTAGGGGTTTCAGCGTGAAAAAAAAAAACACTTTTTTGCGAATTTTTTCATCTATATGGAAAGATTAAATTTATTGAAACCTTTTGTACATTGTTAAGTGTCATTTCAAGAACATTCCGTGAAATTTGTACGCGAAAATATCCACAAACAAGCCGGTGCCGCGTTTTTCTCAAAACCACTTTTCCAAAGTCCGTGTTCACTGCCATTTGAAAACTACATGACCGATTTATTTCAAACTTGGTACACACTTTCTACATATGAAATACCTCCCCCCAACGGTTAGTTTGAGATTTTTTTTTTACATCGAGGAGGTCTTCCACCCCCAAAATGGCGGAATTTTTCGTGAAAAATAGCACTTTTCACTTTACATGACCACCAAAAATTTAGAAATGAAAAAAAAAAATTATCAAAGACCGTTGGGGGGAGGATTTGATGATACTTTGACTAAATTTTAATGGTACTTGATTTCGGATAATTTCTAGCTGAGATACAGTGAACACCGCAAATCGTGTTTTTCGAAAGGCGTTCTTGGAAAAGCTTTGTCACCGGCTTGTTTGTGGATATTTTCGCGTACAAATTTCACGGAATGTTCTTGAAATGACACTTAACAATGTACAAAAGGTTTCAATAAATTTACTCTATCCATATAGATGAAAAAAAATCGCAAAAAAGTGTTTGTTTTTTCACGCTGAAACCCCTACCCTCCCGTTAAGCAAACCCTTTTTCTCACGTGCAATTCTCTCCCTTTGCGTGCGAGTATACTTACGCGGGAGAACTGTGCGAATGGCGAATAACGCACGTGCGATAGTCTGCCGCGGGAAAGGTGCGCCAGCAGAACGAGAGACAAGCGAGCCGCTTTTTCTTATAGTGACTAATCGTCCTCGCATCCGTGCCATGGCTGTTATGTTGCGATGTGCATATCTTCAACGTTCTTTGCTGCTGCGAGGCCCGTGACCCTCGCGGTTCCACGAAGACCTCCAGCACTATCGCGCTTCTCTATCTGTCAATTATTTTTCTATTAATACCTACGATCTCAATGAAAGGAAAAACGTATTTTTGTATCGGAGAGATGCTGAAGTTTTTTTTTCTTTGTATTTTCTTCTCTCACAATCGAGTAAACAGCTTTTCGAAAAAATCATTGACTTGTCTTTGGTCTAAAATTGACATACTTATATTCCTCATTCAATTGATGATTTTGCAGCTGGAACTTTTTTCCATGAATTGGAACTTTTTTTTCATGAATTGAGACTGATTTTGACTGCTTCATTTTGATGTCGATTTTTTTTTTTGAAAATCGGGTGAGATTAAAATTTGCGTTGAAAAACACTTGGACTAAGCTGGAAAAGGACGACAAGTAATTCGATAATTCGTGGGTATGTTTGACGTGAAGTCTTGATTTTTCTTTACTCTATAATTCACACATGTTAATTATTCAATCGATTATTTTGCAGCAGGAACTTTTTTCGATGAATTTAGACTGATTTTTTTTGTTCCATTTTTGTGGCGAAATTTATCGAAAATGTGGTGAAATTAAAATCTGCGTTGAAAAACATTTGGACAAAGCTGAAAAAGGGCGACATGGAATTTAATTATTCGTGCGTATGTTTGTGTGGATGCATATTTTTCAATAGATGCATTAATTACTTATATTATATATACACACACACACACTACCAGTTAAAAGTTTTTGATCACATTGGATAATAGCAAAAATTCATTTTAAAGAGCTATATAGTATTTGGTAAAGTTAGAAATAAAATGAATTTTATTTTTCTTATATAATTTGGCAATTATCCAGAGGGATAGAAAATTGTGCTATTATCCAAAGTGATCGAAAACATTTAGTAGTTTAGTAATAGTGTATATATAATTTTAATATATCCATTCAATTTTGAGATATCGTAGTTTACAATATAAAAATACAATATCCCAAAATTAAATGGATATATCAAAATATGCAAATGATAACTACAAAAAACATTGCACTGCGCAGTGGTTCCAAACGCCGAAAAGCTGGCCAAAATAGGGAAAATCGCGTTACTAAATATAGGACTTTTTTGTGTGCCATATGTTAGGTTGGTACCTGTACTTTAAGAACGCAGCATTACCAATGCCAATAATACACACTTGTTGGCAGCGTGGCGTCGTGAAGTTAAGGTTAAATTTCGTGAATGTCACGTGTTTTCTGACTTGAACATTTAATTTAGACAAGTTAGTGTTAATTATTCATGGTGAAGTGAATTGTTTCGAAGAGAGGGATATCTGAGGTTAGTAAAATACGTTTTGCTTGAAATTTTAAGTGCTTGTACATTGTTTATATATTATTGTTTGTAAATCACAAAATTTCGTCATTTTTATGCCACTTTTACTTTCTCATTTTCTCGAAAGTCCCGCTAGATCCCGGGCTGAAATTAATTGCATATGGTAAGGGCATCATAGCACTAAATTATGACGCCAATAACTTTTGCCCGAATTTGCCCGAAATTGAGAAAATGCAATTTGAAAATTTACTTAAAAAAATGGCTAAAATTATGATTTTGACGTTATATGAAGCCCAATATCGTAAAAAAAAATTTGTTCAAGTTATTTAATGTTGAGTATACATACTACCAATGATTTTGACATTATAAACAATGAATTTGTTATAAACAATAAATTATTTTTTTCAAAAAACTTAATTAAATTTTTTTTCCAAGTTGATTAAATGTCAAATTCTGATTCAGCGACGTCGAAAACCCCTTAATCAACAGATTTTATCATTTACAATTATAATCATTTTTTTTGGTCCGCCATCTTGTTTTTGACTTTGTTTTGCATTTTTTTTATGAAACTGATGTCAAATTTCGATTTAGCGACCTCAAAAACTCCTTATAACATCATTTTTTATTTTTTAAAGTTGATATAAAAAAATTTTTGGTCCGCCATCTTGTTTTTGACTTATTTTTTTCTAAAAACTAACATCAGATTCGGATTCAGCGATCCCCAAAACCTATATATACCCACCAACATCCGTTTTTTCGATGATTTCGATTTTTGGCCAGCTTTTCGGCGTTTGGAACCACTGTGCACTGACCAAATTTCATTATTGATTTGCGGTTGCTTTGGACACGTCCACGTCACGTCAATTTGACGATAAAAGTGAGTCGGCAAAAACGCAAGGAGGATGCAAAACGTACGTCCTGAAGCATTTAACACTTCCTTGACACACTTAAATTTGGTCACGGCTTTGTCACACCGGGTCAATTTGACCCGGATAGAACTTCATCCACCTGCCCTTAACAATCCTTTTGTTGGTTTTTATTGAAAAAAATCCGTGATACACTTTAAACATTTCTTAATATCTCTGCATAATTAAAATTCGGAAAGTATAACATTAAATTGTTGTAAAAAATTATGTTAACTTTTAGTTTTAGGAAAGTGAGCATTTTATTTCAAATTCGTCCGGGTCAAAATGACCCAGTGTGTCAAGGAAGGGTTGAAACTGTCAAATTTTCATTTCAATTATTTGACGTTATAAATACTGTGTTCGTAAGTAAGTAAGTAAGTAGTTTTATTCAGTGTTCTTTTGTTTACATTTGGTTACCGCTTGCCTTTGGCTTTTTTGATCAAACATGTGTGCTGAGATCCTCGGTGATTAACAATTATTTGCATTACGACTATTTGGTGTTGTTTAAATTTTTTATATTTGTGTTTTCAGTTACGCGATTGTGCAAGGTGATAAGGACGATGTGATGGGGGGGGGGGGGGGGGGGGGTATTTGCAAATGAGCGATGGTAATATTGAGCTCTCTAACGTCTCTGCTCTAATATCGAGTTTTGAGATCTTGGGATCTCGTTATTAATTCCGGTTAGGTTGTTGTCAAGGTCAGTTAATTTTTGCAAGTATGTAGTGAAGTTAGTCGTGGCTCTTTCTCTAAAGCTTGTTTCGCCAAGCATCTCGCAGAGATCTTGGTTAATGCTGTGGTGCCCCTTGATATTTCGAATTACTCACAAAACGTTTTTTCTAGAAAAATCGTCTCACCAGAATACACATTTCCATAGATCGACTCGTTCTTTCACGTACGTCAAAATATTCGGAGTCAAGATTTTCTACGATAAATTACGATCTTGCCCTGGTGGTCCAAGGCGGATGGGTATAACGAAGAGTACGCGGACCCACCCCTTTCGTGCTGCTCCAGACGAGAAGATATTAACATGAGAATTAAGTGTGTGGTATGAGAGAAAGAGAGAGAGAGAGAGAGAGAGAGAGAGAGAGAGAGAGAGAGAGAATCCTTTCAACCGCCATTTGGACTCGTTCATGTCCCATTCATCAAGATTCCCGTAAAAATTGAAAAGTCTCCCACACGAGCGGTTATGGATCACTTGATTATACGAGAATTTCTTTTTTCCAGCGGGCCGCCAGTTGGGAACGGTCAAAAAAAAAATACGCACACAAAACCCCATGGATAATTCATTTACTCGTGAAATTTCACACTGGCTGGGTAATAGATTTTTCCCCAGCCTATGCTTTCTTTATTCTCGACTGATTTTGGTTAAGGCCTGAATTAGAAGGTCCAAAAAAAGCGTTTTTCCGGGAATTATTTTAGAAGGGAAAAAAGAAGTGATCCTAGTAAACATTGGGGTATCTTTTCGTGTATAATTGAAATGTATTTTAAAAAATATATCAACATGAAACAATAAATGGTTCAGATTTATCAGGAAAGATGCAGCTCGTAATTCTTGACTGAACCAAATAAACCAATAAAAATTTTAATTGTCATATATTTTTCTTCTGGGTGGAAGAAAAAAAAGCTGAAAAAATCGTGAAATTATAACGTCATTTAGTATTGAAAAAAAATGTAAAAAAAAAAACACTTTAACGTGCTATAAAAATGATTTAAAAAGACTTTTCCAACGACTTTTTTTATTCACTTAGAAGAGATTTTCATACTGAGGAAACTAAACTTTCGTTTGATTCAATAGGTCGTTTAAATTTTTTTTCTATCACGCCCGCCAATTTGGAAAAATCGTGAAAGTGAAAACTGGAGAAAACGCGCTTTAAAGTTTTCAATAGAAGGAAATACGAATATCAAATATCAATCGCTTCTCTGCTCTTGGTCTTGTATCTTCGAAAATATTTACAATTGGCCGACGTAAAATTCTAAATATATTCTTGGATAGTTTATCTATCGATTTAAGTAATTAAAAAACAAAACTTTTTTCGTACCTTCTGATCCTCCCTTGAAAACTCGTGCTCTATAAAAAGCTCATAATTTATGGAGCATACGGTTCCCCGTGACTGATGTCTTTTGTAACGAAGAATACTCTTGCCTTCCATGGTCGAGCACGAAAATTACTCCAATTTGGAATTATGTGAATTTAAGCTTTGGAAGATCAGTTCGAACGTTTTGGATTACCTCAGTGCGGTTTTTTGGCCTCGAAGCGATCGGGGAAAGAAATATTCATTGTTCGGACCGTCCTCGTGCTTGATTCTTCATTTTGCAAGTGAGCTGGCATGTGTTCGACGCGTTCCGGCCCGGCTGGGAAGACGGGTCGTCGATCGCATCGAAATTCCAGACGCAAACTCCGCGCGTTCCACTGACCCAGCCAGCGACAAAAGACCGACGACGAGAGAAGGAACAAATGAATAAGACGAAAAATGAGTAACTGAAGAGGAGAGAGAGAAATAGTAAGAGAGAGAGAGGGAGGGGGAGGGGGTAAAATATGCGGTGGAGAAAGGAATGAAACAAAGGAAAATAAACATTTACAATTTATACAAGATTGAAAAGATATACGAATAAATTGAATGGATTGAACAATTCCAAAATATTATTCCGCGCAGCTCAAACATCTGGTCAGTCCGTTATAAAGTTATTAATCACTCATAGTCTATCAATGGTCAAATCATTATGAATTTGTTATAAAATTACTATGATTTATAATTCGTACAAGATTAAAGAGCCATTCGAATGAGCTAAGGCTGGTCTGGTCTAGAGCGAAATTTTTGACGTCATTTTTGGGTTGGAATAACTTTTGAACCGTTGAAGTTGTCTCGATGAAATTTTACATATCAATTTATTGTTCCTTTGAGAATGTATCTACATTAAAAAAAAATAATTTTAAATATTTTCATATAGTTTTTTATTTTTTTACAACATGGTCCACCGAAAACCGCCTCAATCGGCGCCCACTCTGGGTGATGTTGTATGCATCTGAGAAAAAATATATATATATATATTCTCAATCTGTATAAGTATTCTGAGCACTGGTAGCAGAATTCGTACTTAAAAAAATTTTGTTACAAAATGGCGGCCTGTTAAACTTTGATTAACGATATTTCATACATTTTCGGGTATTCGACGAGTTATAAAATGTGGGCAAAATTATTGTTCGTCTCAATTTTGCTACCAGTCCTCAGAAAGAGGCCACCGAAGGTATGTGCAAAATTTGAGCTCGATCGGTCAATTAGTCATCGAGATATCGTGGGCGCCGATTTGAAAAACATAGTTCTGAGATAGTCGCGTTCAAAGTTTTGATACCGTTAGATGAGGTTTGCGCGCGGCTTGCTTAAAATTTCTATTACTCTGCTGATTTTTGAAATATCAATAAACGGTTTTCACGAGCGTGTTAAGACAGGTCTAAGGAATAATAAAATGAAGAAAAAAAATCGATTTTGTCAAATTTCTAGCCCAGACTACTGCCTCAAATGGATTGAACAACTGCAACATTTTATTCTGAGCAGCGCAAATATCTGGTCAATTCAATATTGAATTGAATTCAGTCAATTATAGTCCAATTATATTTTAATAATGGTCGAAACATTATGAATTTATTATCAAATTATTATTATTCACAATTCGTACAAGATTAAAGAGAAATTCGAATAAATTGAATGAATCGAGCAGTTCGAAAATTTTGTTCTGAACACCTCAAACATCTGGTCAATCCAATATCAAATTACCAGTCAATTATAGGCTAACTATAGTTTCATAATGGTCAGATCATTATGAATTTATTATCAAACTAATATGATTGATAATTCGAACAAGATTACAGAGCCGTTTGAATAAATTGAATGTTTCGAACAAATCCAAAATTTTATTTCTTACAGCTTAGACTTTCGATATATCCAATATCAAATAATTAATTATAGACTAATTATAGTCCAATAATTATAGTCCAATAATTATTCCAATTATTATAGTCCAATTATTATAGTCCAATAATTATAGTCCAATAATTATAGTCCAATAATTATAGTCCAAATTATAGACTAATTATAGTCCAATAATCGTCAAATCATTATGAATTTATTATCAAATTATTGTGATTCACAATTCGTACGAGATTGAAAAGCTATACGAATAAATTGAATGGATTGAACCATTCCAAAATTTTATTTCAAACAACTCAAACCTCTGATCACCCCAACATCAAATAATTAGTCAATTACAGTGTAATTATAGTCCAACAATAGTTAAATTATTATGAAAAAAAATCATAAATTAACATTTCATCGCTATGAATATCTAATAAATTAATAATCGTTAATATTGCTATCATTATTATCTACAAATGCTTTCCCATGTATGAATTATGTCAAATTGCTTTAAACAATTGTTGATGCCGCAGTAGAATGATAAAAACTCTTCGTAAAACAATTCTTTATGTACCAATTGTAAGAAAACTCAAATTATGCGACTTAGGCAAAAAAAGAAATTCCACAAACGAATGAAGATTGTACGTAATGAGACCGGAAGCGCTGGGCATAGGGCAAACGTTCGTGCAGACCCTTGAAAAAGAAAGCAAAAGGGGGCCGAAAAGGTGCTCGCGGTTATTCCTCAGTGTGGCTGAAATTCCTCGGCATTCTCGTGACTCATCTTGAAACGTCGCATAGCGGGCTCAAGGGTCTTGCTTCTCTCTCTTTGCTTTCATCGCGGCACCGTTCGAGGTGGCAGACTGAAACTTCGTGAGTTGGTAGTCCAGTAAAAGAGACGAAAACCGAGCACTGTTAGCGTAGGATTAGAATTTTTACTGAAGCTAGATGGTTGAATACTGAAAGTACCCCCAATTAAATTTTGCCCCTCAACTCGTCCCAACCCTAAGAAATAGGGGTTGAAAACTTAAAAATCGACGTATCTCGATAATTAATAGCCCGATCAAAAAATGTTTTAAACAAAAGTTGTTTTGAATAATAAAATACGTATATAGTTGTTTAATGGCCAACCCCCTATCTTTGAAAATAGCGGCACAAAAACAATTCGAAAATTCCGCCGCTGTTTTCAAAGCTACAAGATTCGACGTCGGATAACTTTATATATATTTTTTTAATTCAAACAACTTTTGTTCGAAACGTTTTTTGATCGGGCTATTAAGGGGTTACCCCCACTTGCGATTTTGAAAAAATCGTTTTTTTTTATTGCATTTTTTTGAAGTATAAGTATCTGAGAATATATCCTGAAAATTTCAAGTCGATCCGAACAAAATTGACTGAGATATGAGCGTTGAAAGAGAAGAATCCGCGTTGAAAGAGCGTTGAAAGAAAAACTTTAAACGCGTTTTTCTCAAAATGGCATTTCTGAAGTCGGTGACCAAGATTACTCGAACACTAATGAACCGATCTTCTTGAAATTTTGCAGGCTTATTTAATACATAAAAACGTAGTCTTTAATCGTTCGATTTTTTTTTCGAAAAAAATGGCTGTTTTATAGCCAAAAAACGGCCGTTTTTTTTCGTTAAAATCGAACCATTAACTTTGACTGTCCGCCATTTTGTGAAAAATGAATATTTTTTAAAATCCTTCGATTAAAGACTAGTTTATACTTATATTTGACTAAATCCATCCGCATTTTTTTTTTCAGATGATCCACTTCGCCGCAATGTTGGTCACCGCAAACCGTGTATATAGAAACATTATTTCATTGACGGCCATTTGCCACTAAACAATGTAATATTTTCCAATAAAAAAATTACTGAAAGTTCCTCAAGATGTGTTCTTTAAGATGGTATATTGATCGATTAAAAAAGTTTTGTCGTTTTTTTTTAATATCATGAAAAAGGCCTTTTTGCGCTACAAGTGGGGGTAACGCCTTAACTATCGAGATACGGCAATTTTTAAGTTTTCAACCCCTATTTCTTAGGGTTGGGGCGAATTGAGGGGCAACATTTTATTGGGTTTACTTTCAGTGTGCAACCATCTAGCCTCAGTAAAGAATTCTAATTCTACGCTAAAAGTGCTGGGTTTTCGTCTCTTCTACTGGAATATGGTGGACGAAACGAACCAAGATGCTGCAGTTCTGAAACTTTCCTCACTGCCTTTTGTACATCGATCATGCCGTTTTTTTTTCACCTTTTGAAACTTTTTTTTTCGTCGATTTTTTCCTGATATTCCGAACCATTTATTCAAATCCTTATTATCCCGGCGATCATTATTCGCTGCGCCTTGTTCGCGTCTCACTCTTGGGACCGTTTCGCAAATGGAATTTCAATGAGCTTTGAAAGATGCTTCGAACATTCGCGATGAGCTATCTTCCTCTCTCTCCCTGTCTCCGTGACTCACGCCGCGGGTTTGCCCGAGAACGGGGAACTCCATTCGGAATCCCCCTTTATTAGGGCACGGGCGAATTCGAGATTTTTTCCTTCTTCTTTTGTACCCGTATACGCAGACCCGCGCGGTGACCGTGTGAACTTTCTTTCATGTGTTTCGGTGGTCGTCAATTTTGAGCTGACTCTCAGCCAGTTCGTGCATCGTTCTCGAACTTATTCTTTTTCCTGGCTACAATCCACATTTTTAATCGTTTAAATAAATTATATTAATAATTGTTACGAAGACAATATTCCCTGATTTTTTTCGTAAAAGCTCAAAAATTAATTCATAAATAATTTAAAACGTGAAATTCGGGTAGAATCTTGAGGTAAATTGTGAGCTTCATTAGTTTACGAGTAAGCTCGGCGTAGCTTCCAGTCAATTTCGAACTTTACTAGTTTCGGAGTAACCTTATTTTTTTTTATACGCAAAATTTAGATTTTTTTGCAGCGCCAACGTTTTCCCTTTCTTATCTGTGAATTCGGCGTAAAAAATGTGAATTAGAATGAGGCGATGGAAATAAAATGTTTATCATTATTATATGATCGTAAGAAAACAAAATAAATTCACTCGAACATGGTACGTCGGAATTTTGAGCGAATCAACTGAGCTATTTGAAAATTCGCATTTTTAATTATTTGAAAATGAATTTTTAAACTATTGTGAAAAAAAAGCTTGCAAAAAAGAGAAAAAAAATCCGCCAAAGAGACGCGTCCGTCACGACTGATTTGATCAATATTATTATGCATTAATGTCTTATTATTAATGAATACAAATAATAAACGGTATTGATAAGTGAGTGATTAATTAATTACATTGATCAAATTATGAATTAGCTTAAATTAATTGATTCATAAAATTAATTACCAATTGATTTCGTCAATTTAATTGACGAAATCAATTCATCTATTAAATTCGCTAAATTGTACAATTATATTACTAATTCAATAATCATTAATACTAAAAATATGAATAATGTATTAATAATAGTACAACGAACCAGCAAAACCACCGAGATCCTGAATCAGAGGAAAAAAAATAGAATTTTTCCGAAGACACGATAAAAATGATCGTCAATCTTCTCGGTCATGGCTGAAATGATTCATACTCTTATCAACCGCAACTCCAGCAGTCTCATCTTCGTTCTATATTCGCATGTGCATGAATTATTTTTATTTGCTTTCATGGAAAGAGTAGAAAGGCGTCATCGCCGCGACGCAAGAATCGGATATAAGAGACAAGCTCAACTGCAGCAATACGTCATTGTTGCGATAGCGCGCATTGTGGTTTAATAACGAGCATGTGATTTCTCATCCCACGCGAGAGAGCATCCCCGCGACCGATGCATATCCGACGTTATTACGAACGAGAGTCGGCCTTGCGCTTCCTGTAAACCCCGCCGCGTTGGCCCTCGTGCGTGTAAAACGATCAGATGATTCATACGCAAAGCCTCCCGCGAAACGTGCACGCACCTCCGACGTTTCATTCATTCATCGCCCGACACACATTTTTCCTCATCCCCGTTACGCTCGCGTTGCGTGAGTGCACTTTTTCTCGCAGGGGAAAATTCGTGGAGCAACGACTTCTCGAAAGAACACTTTGGATCAAACATTCGGACGATTCGTTGACTTCGAGGAGTACGGGAAAGAGTTTTTATCTCTTAAGGGGAGGGTAGGGGTTTCAGCGTGAAAAAACACTTCTTTGCGATTTTTTTTCATCTATATGAATAGAGTAAATTTGTTGAAGCCTTTCGTACATTATTAAGTGTCATTTCAAGAACATTCGGTGAAATTTGTACGCGAAAATATCCACAAACAAGCCGGTGCCGCGTTTCTCTCGAAACCACTTTTTCAAAGTCCGTGTTCACTGCCATTTGAAAACTACATGACCGATTTATATCAAACTGGGTACACACTTTCTACATATAAAATACCTCCCCCCAACGGTTAGTTTGAGATTTTGTTTACATTGAGGGGGTTTTCCACCCGCAAAATGGCGGAATTTTTCGTGAAAAATAGCACTTTTCACTTTACATGACCACCAAAAATTTCGAAATGAAAAAAAAAATTATCAAACACCGTTGGGGGGAGGATTTGATGATACTTTGACTAAATTTTAATGGTACTTGATTTCAGATAATTTCTAGCTCAGATAAAGTGAACACCGCAAATCGTGTTTTTCCAAAGGCGTTCTTGGAAAAGCTTTGTCATCGGCTTGTTTGTGGATATTTTCGCGTACAAATTTCACGGAATGTTCTTGAAATGATACTTAACAATGTACAAAAGGTTTCAATAAATTTACTCTATCCATATAGATTAAAAAATCGCAAAAAAGTGTTTTTTTTTTCACGCTGAAACCCCTACCCTCCCCTTAAGGGGTCTTCTCACTTTAGACGCTAAAAAAGGCTATTTTCATGAATTTTTTTGATCGGTTTATATTATAGATATTGATATAAAAGTTGTTACACTTAATAAATGCACTTTCGAAATGCATACAAATTTTTTTAAATGTATTTATGTAACCCAACCAAACTTTAAGCGAGCTATAACATTCAAGGAATGTATTCACAATTAATTAAAGTTCGTATTAAAAAAAATTCCTTATAAGTCATTAAAAGGCTTTTATCGTTGCATTCGAGTATTCAAACAAAAAATTCGGTAAAACGTCATGATTATTCGAATACCGAGTGAAATGAAATGAAATAATAATTCAAATACCCATTGAAATGAAACAATCAAATTATTTCTATACGGATTAGAATATCAACAAATGGTTTGAATACAAATGTAAGTAAAATGAAACAATAATATGACCGTAAATTTCTATGCAAATAAATCATTATTCAAATCAAATAAAATATTTGCTTAAATGAAAATGAAAATAAAAATGGAATGAAATAAATATGTAAGTGCACAATCAAAATTCAAAAAAATTTCGTGATGCAAATGTAAAAAAAGCGATATTAATTTAGATACGTATTAATAGTAAAAGATTGTTATTAACGGTGTAGCTTTTTTAAGGCCTTAGGCCAGTCTAGAGGCCGACACAATAGGCTTTTTGGGGACTTTTTTTCAGAAAAACTACAAAATAAATCGAGATTACAAAAAAGGGTGTTTATCATACATATCAGTGACAGTGTACAGTAATTTTTTTTAAGCGATTAATTTCAAAATGGCTACTTTGTTGCGTTTATCTCAAAACTGCATTTTTCAAGTTGGACGGACACATAACTCAGACAATTTTCAACCGATTCACTTGAAATGTTGAAAAAATCTTAAAAAATACATTGTCTATGGAAGTACGTAGAATTTTTTTTTATATTGCATAGTTCATTTTTTAATAACAATTATCTGACGATTTTTTAGGCAAATTCTTGGAAAGTGAAAATTTCGTTAAATAATTGTTAATCGCAAATGAACTATGCAATATAAAAAAAAATCCTACGTACTTCCATAGACAATGTATTTTTCAAGATATATTCAACATTTCAAGTGAATCGGTTGAAAATTGTCTGAGTTATGTTTCCGGCCAACTTAAAAAACGCAATTTTGAGATAAACGCTGCACAGCCGCCATTTTGAAATTAGTCGTTTAAAAAAAATTATTATATACAGTCACTGATATGTATGATAAACACCCTTTTTGTAATCTCGATTTATTTTGTAGATTTTCTGAAAAAATAATCCCCAAAAAGCCAATTTTTTCGGCCCCTAGAGTGGCCTAACCCCTTAAACAACCATGACGTCCATGGAATAACGTCACAGTTCCTCAAGATATTTACAAAATGTTGTTAGCTATCGTCCTTGAAATGTTGAAACAAATCGTCTCCAACTAATACCAAAACGACTCGACATTGATGGATTTGTCCATCCATAAAATTATAAAACCGCCATAAAAAAAATCTCCACAACGATATTCAATATGCTATCGAAAAAAAAAACATAAAATAAAGAGTTTACCCTCGTTTGAACACTCAACCTCTCTCCCGCCTTCGAAACCACTAAAAAGAAGAAAAAAATGCAGTGCAACGTGCAGGAAATACAAACAAACAATAAAAGTTCGTGGATGATTCACGCGGGATCGGCGTACGTTTCTTTTTTTTTTCTCTCTCCGCGCTCTACTCGTAGAAATGCGAGTATCGTGTGTATCAAACGCGAACACTTCGACGCCTGTCTGATCTTGCAGACTTCTACGGTGCTCGTGTGCCGATGAATCATCGCAATTCCCGTCTCACTTCTTTGCGCTTTCATTCTCGTTGCGTGCGAGTTACGGTGAACTTTTTTCAACGCAGCTTCGAATTCGCCGAGCGCTCGCGAGTTTTAGCACCGCACGAATCAAAATAAAGCGCGTTTAAGGTAGTTCCTCCGCGAAAATCTCAACCAAAAGTTTACATATCATATTCATGTTTAAAAGATTGATAATTGGTTTAATTAGTAATAAATCAAATTAAAAACTACGCAATATTGACTCGGTACTAGTATATAATACGATGGATATCATTTATTGCTGTAAAATATATTTTATATTGTGTTTTTGATCTACCATTGCCAGTGAACTTTTTGCCGGGACTGTCCAGGCTTTGCCAAGCTTTGCCAGGCTTTGCACCAAAATTGTGAGGGCTTCTCATGGTTATATCTTGGAAACTAGATGGTGAATGATTCTCATTTTTTTTTCACATTATTCGTGATATCTTACTGTAGCTTATCCTCGTTTTTTTATCAATTTCTTAATTTTAGTTTTGACGGTAGAATCAATTGTGCTCTGTTTGCCCATCATAACGCATTTGTTACGTGTAAACCAAGCCAACTTTAAGTGTAAATATCTCAGGTTTGGGGTGGTCAAACTTATTCAAATTGCACAGATGTTTGGATAATGTATTAAATAACATATATGTCAAATTTCAACCCTTTCTTAATTCAACTCTCCTGTGGAGGTACTACCTTAACTCCCCAATCACGTTTTTCCAAAAGCGAGAAAAAATCGATTGATGATCTCATCGTCAACGAGATTATTGTATTATATTATATAGTAAAATATATTATATTACATTACTTGTTTTCAATCATTCGTACGCAATGTCCTCGGCTTCTTGCGGGAGGACACCACTGTCATGTGCCAAAAAAGGGTCGTTTTTTTCCGAATTTTGGATAAGGTTCCGAAAACCCCCAACTTCCGATCGAGCTGGAATTTTTCACAAACCTTCCTTTTAATATTTTAAGACGACCCCTAAAGGGATTTTTCGCGACTCCCAACTTATTGGTGGGGTTATGGGGGGGCAAGGCAACTTAAAACCATACTCTTTAATGTCAAATTAAAAAAAATTGAAACCTGCATCCGTTTTTCCAACAAAAAAAGTCACGAAAATTCGGTTTTTTTCGGCCATGAGCTAAGTGTAACCCGTTAAAATTAAATGTAGCCACGCTCAATCATTTTATATACGTTGTGCAGTTCCTTCTTACCAGTAGTCTCAGTTATTATTATCACCTTCATATGTCGGGAGACGCATCGAAAGAAAATGTCACCACAGTTCAGGCGTGCTGATAACACGACGAGTGAATCATCCCTGGAATCTTATTTGCTCATTCTTTGAAACATCATGGAGTATTTCCTGCATTTTAGTATTACTATTTTTGTCATTGTTGTCAATATTATTATTATTTTATCATTGGCATCGTTATTATATTCATAATGATAATGATAATTATTATTATCATATCAATAATAATATAATAACTTGAATTGTATTTAATGTATTTACAATTTATGATAGTTAACAATATATTTACAGAGCCTCGCGTTCCTTTGCTGGCTACTTTGGTTTATCTGCCACGTATATATATACATACATACATATATATATATATATGTATATAAATTCAGTCAGTCATGGTCAATATATAAATATGTAAATATATAAAGCTAGGAAAAAACGTGAAATTATAACTTTTTCTCAGGTTTGAAAAAAAATGTGTTGAAAAAAACTTCAACGTGCTATAAAAATGATTTTAAAATTCTTTATAATATAGTAATAATAACAACAAGACTAATAATCACAATAATTAGAATTGTTGTTGTGACTCTTTATTTACCTTGGATATTATTATTATAGTCAACATAAGTAGAATAATAATAATATTAACAATAGTACTAATAGTGATGATGATTATTATTATTAATATTATCATTATCGTCATCATAATTTTTGTTGTTGTTATTATTATTGAGCAATTCTTTTCAAGGCAACGTATTTTCCTATCGCGAAGCCGACTATCATAAGAATTATTCAATATCTTCCCAAGTGACATAATAAAAATACACGCTCCATCAAAGGTCAACATAAACTCTTATTTGCCAGAGGATAGGATTTAACAATCGTCACCGAGCGGATTTTTATTTTGCCTTCGAGGCTATGTCCAAGCCATCAATATCTTTCAAAAATCTTCCTCGTATTTATTAGTGTCTGATTATAATTCACAAATATCGATGTGATGGTTGAACAATACTCGATGCAAGGACGAGTGTTCGAGAAAATTGAAGGAGAGAAAATTGAAGGAGAGGAGAGAAAATGAGGAATGTCATCCTCATTTTTTAGCGAAAAACAAACGTTTTTGTTTTGACTAAACGTATTAAGGCGTTACCCCCACTTGTAGCGCAAAAAAAGGCCTTTTTCATGAAGTTTTTTAAAGAAAACTACAAAACTTTTTTAATCGATCAATATACCATCTTAAAGAACACATCTTGAAGAACTTTCAGTAATTTTTTTATTGAAAAATATTACATTGTTTAGTGGCAAATGGCCGTCAATGAAATAATGTTTTTATATACACGGTTTGCGGTGATCAACATTGCGGCGAAGTGGATCATCTGAAAAAAAATGCGGATGGATTTAGTCAAATATAAGTATAAACTAGTCTTTAATCGAAGGATTTTAAAAAATCTTCGTTTTTCACAAAATGGCGGACAGTCAAAGTTAATGGTTCGATTTTAACGAAAAAATCGAACGATTAAAGACTACATTTTTATGTATTAAATAAGCCTGCAAAATTTCAAGCAGATCGGTTCATTAGCGTTCGAGTAATCTTGGTCACCGACTTCAGAAATGCCATGTTGAGAAAAACGCGTTTAAAGTTTCTCTTTCAACGCTCTTTCAACACGGATTCTTCTCTTTCAACGCTCATATCTCAGTCAATTTTGTTCGGATCGACTTGAAATTTTCAGGACATATTCTCAGATACTTATACTTAAAAAAAATGCAATAAAAAAATCGATTTTTTCAAAATCGCAAGTGGGGGTAACCCCTTAAGTGTACAAATAACTTCCCGGCCTTTTTTTTTAACAATGATTTTTTGACTCGAAATGAAGGTACCGTTTAATCGGGGAAGTAATTACCGTTTGCTTCTACACACTTCCACCACATGTGACGCAGATTGCGCCATCAGCCAAATGACGTCGGAGCCATCGGAACAAGTGAAAATCCGATGGAGCCAAGTCTGGTGAATACGCCGAGTGTGGCAAAACTTCCCGGCCCAACGAATCTGAAGCGTCTCTGGTTCTTTTTGCTAGGTGAGGTCTGGTATTGTCATGCAGCAATATGATCGGCCTAGGCCCTTCGCCTGTGTAAGGCCGTTTTGTTGCCGTGCGAAAATGTTTTGTTGGGGAACTCCTAATGTAGTAGCAAGCTCTGATTGCGTTTAGCAAGGATCTTCCTCCAGCAACTGCTAGAAATCCTCGAGTTCAATTTTTGTTGGTCGTCCTGCTCTCTCACCATCCTCGACGTCGAAATTTGCACTCCGGAACCTTTGAAACCGCTTTTTTACGGTACTGATGGATACGGCATCTTCACCCAATGCCTGACAAATCCTCTCCTTAGCCTCGGAAGTATTTTTTGTTTCAATTCGAAGGCGAAAAGCATACAGTGCCTAATATGCACACTATTGCAACTCATTTGCCTCACTGTGCGCACGATGTATATTTTGATTATGTTAAGGGCCTCATCCCATGTGACAGCTATTTTTCTTCGCTTTTTGGGAATTTTTTCTGATGAACCATTGAAACACACTATCTATGATTTTTTACCACACATGTATTAACATTTGTACAGTCCCTCAGAATTTTATCGAAAAAGAAAAACGAGTTGAATCGACGCTACACCGTTCGGAAGTCACTTATGTGGGAACAAAAAGTTGGTTGATGGCTGTCATGATCCCGCAGGTTTTACTCATCTGAAATGGAAAAATCAAACGGCATTCAAATTCGTAGACCTGAGGCTATCCCCTGAACTAGAGTCAAGTGAAAATATCGAAAATTTATTTTTTGGCACGGTTGTAAAAGTTAACGGGGTATCCCTCTCTGGAAGCCCAATTTGAAGGGTCGGAATGATGAATTTTATTCTAGTAACACATTGGTTGGAATAAATTAATTTTTTCCCAGTATGTTGTACATATGTTTGTGGTTACAATATGATTTTTTCGGAAGAAAATCTTTCAAAGTGTTCGTGGTGCTGCAGTTGGCGTTGCAGTCCTCCAGCGGCGAGGCCCGAAACGGCGGGATCTCTACCAGGCTCAATCGTAATCTGAAACGAAAACAAAAAAAATCTTCAAATATATTCACCTGGCTATCGGTTCACGATCCACTTTTCGAAATTTCGGAAAATACGAAAAATGACAGCTTCTCCAAAGAAAACCTCACTTTTCTCTGGAAAAACCGCATGCTAGGTCATTGTTATTAACAAATGGTTCATCCAATTAAAAAATGCGATCGTGAACCGAAAATGTCTACTGTTTGAACGCTAACTGTGGAAATTCAAGTCAATAGTGTGAAAGTTACTCAAGATATCAATCCCGCCGTGTCAAGAAATGTAGTTTCGAGATAATCGCGTTCTGACTGCTCATGTTCAGAAAAGTTAATCGGGGAAATACGGCTTTGAAGTTCCCATGTAGAGATTGGCCGTTGGGCCTGGGACGGGCCTTCACAGTTAGCCTTTCTAGAATATTGGGCCGTGAGTATTTACCAATGAGGTGCCTTTGTAGAAATGATGAGAACGGCCCGATATCGGCCAACAGAGCCAACAATTATTGGGCCAATGATTTAATTCATTGTAGCGCCAATGTTGGTGATTGCACTTGGCCCTATGTGGGCCCTCTTAAAGGGCCTATGTAGGAATTGACCACTGGCTCTATGATGGGCCTCCACAGTTGGTCTATCTAGAAGTTATTCTATTTAGAATATTGGGCCGTAAGTTTGTTTGGGTGCGTGATAAATATTCAACCTATATCGAGCCAAGATTGGCCCGAGATTGGTCCTTATGGATACATATGTTATGGAATAACCTTGAAATAAATTGTGATTTGCATATGTGACAGGTACCAAAATTGGCATATTTTACTTATGTTGGTTATTTACAAATGCCAATAATAGGCCAAGACTTGATTACAAAAACTGAACGACAAAATATAGACGATTAATATATGACGTGCCAGTTATTTGCCTATTCTGGCACAATATACAGATAATGGATAACCCAAGGCTTAAATAAAATAAAAGCAGGTATGGCCTGACCCACTTAACCAATAAAGGGCTTAGATTAATTAAATGTAATTTCCAGTATTTTAGCATTGCCAGTTTTAAAATTGGCAAATTTCGATGAACTATCACGGCTGTTTATTGGTGTTAACAGATGGGCCCGGATAGGTTTTAGTGATGGGCTGATATTGTGCCAGTTCTCAATTTATAACGGAACAATAATGGGCCAATGTAATTGGCAGTACTTCAGCATGACCAGTTTAAAAATTGGCAAATATTGTTTATCTATCATGACTGTTTATTGGTTTTAAACGATGGGCCGATATTGCGCCGGTTTTCAATTTATAACGGAACAATATTGGGCCAATGGAATTGTCAGTATTTTAGGATTGCCAGCTTTAGGAAAAGATGGGCCATGATAGGTTTTAACTATGGGCCGATATTGTGTCGGTTTTCAATTTAGAACGAGCCAATGTAATAGCCAGTATTTTAGGATTGCCAGCTTTAGGATTGGCAAATTTAGTTTAACTATCACTGCTGTTTATTAGTTTTGAAAGATGGGCCAGGTTAATCTTTAGTAATGGGCCGATATTGTGCCGGTTCTCAATTTATAACGGGACAATAATGGGCCAATGTAATATCTGGTATTTTAGCATTACCAGTTTTTAAATTGGCAAATATAGTTCAACCATCACGACTATTTATTGGTTTTAAACGATGGGCCGATATTGCGCCGGTTTTCAATTTATAACGGAATAATATTGGGCCAATGGAATTGTCAGCATTTTAGTATCCCCAGTTTTTAAATTGGCAAATTTAGTTTAACTATCACGGCTGTTTATTAGTTTTTAAAGATTGGCCAGGACAGGCTTTGCGGATGGGCCGATATTGTGCCAGTTTTTAGTTTAGAGCGGAACAGGAATCGGCCATCATTATTTCTCTTTTGTTGGCTTATACGATGGTCCCAATATTGGCCTGATCGTAACATTGGGCAACTCATGGCAACCTCTACATGGGTTGGTGGTTGGGCGCACCGCGCGGTATCTATTATAAATGCAATCTTACCTTATTTCCTAGCATTTTGGAATTTTGCCATTCTGTCAAGATTAAAATATTCCTAACCGTTCAGGCTAATGGAATCAAAAAATTTTTTAAATGAAATTTTTTGAAATTTTTCGCGTATATAAGGCCTTAAGAAAAAGCTGAAAAAATCGTGAAAATATGACTTTTCTCAAAGTTAAAACGACTTTTTTAATTCACTTGGAAGAAATTTTCATACTGAAGAAAATAAACTTTCGTTTCATTCAATAGGTCGTTTAGTTTTTTTCCTATCACGCCCGCCAATTTGGAAAAAGCGTGAAAATGAAAACTCGAAAAAACGAGCTCCAAAGTTTTTAATAGGAGGAAATATCTATATTAAATATTAATCGCTTCTCTGCTTTTGGCCTTGTATCTTCGAAAATATTTACAATTGGCCTCTGTAACTTTGTAAATATATTCTTGGATAGTTTATCTATCGATTCAAGCACTTGAAAAAAAAAGATTTTCCGGACCTTCTAATTCAGGCTCCCCGAAGCTGTTAGCCCGGAAAAATAGTCTACTAGGTTGGTATTACATGACACCATCCCTGCAGGGAAATTTTTTTCACTTAAATCTTCAATACAGCCGCTTTTATTCTCAGGCCGAGAATTTATTTGTACACCGAATAATGAGATATACCATTTTCCCGTTGCGTCATAGAGTCTATTGCACGAATAATGTGTACGCAGAAATTATTTCCACTCTCTCCCGTTGATGTTTCAAGTATTACTATTATAAGAAACGGAGAAAATGCGTTCGGGAGCCTCGAAAGCGTTGCTCCCAGATCGATTTTAATTAAAGCTCACGCGATTGATTTAATTGCGACTCGGTTCTCGAGTGCTCGAGCACTCGAATATTTACACACATCGCGCTGCATGGTCAATATATATAAATATATGTGTACATGAGCGCGTAGTTATGCGTACTAGATACGGATTATCGACTTTGCATTCCTCCCGTTGCTTCCGTCCGACCATAAATAACGCGTCGAGTCTTCGGGTCTTCCTCTTAGCCTCTTGCTCTGGCGCGTTCTCATGCTCCATCGTCGTCACGAGGCTCTCGAACAATTTAAACTTCGATTCCCCCTTGCAATGGAACAAGGAAAACCATCTCGTTAAGCCAACAACTTTTTATCCAATATTCTCTTCCCTTCAGCTATCATTTTGGCTTTATGGCATTTTGCAAACTTCGTCGAACGAAGCGATGGACACTGAATACGAAATCATTTTTATTGAGTCGATACTTTACTGTTTTTTCATTTTTATTTATTGGAGGAGAAGAATATATTCATAGAAATTAGGATCCAGCCAAGAAATATTTCAGCAACATTTTTCTCGAAAAAAAAAATATATCGGAAGACCTTAAGAAATAAATTACGGTGAAAAAATTGGAATAAGAAAATATTTCGAATATTTCGATATCTTATGCTGCTCAAATGAAACTTGACTTAAGGGCAATTTACAAGAAGGTATTGGCATTTGAAATTCTGTGCAAAGTCCACGGGCGAGAAGACCATCGTGCCACAACCAATTTAGAAACGACCCTCGCGTTCCTTTGCTTGCTACTTTGGTTTATCTGTCCACTCCTATATATATATATATATATATATATATATATATATATATATATATACATATACACTTACACACACACACACACACACACACACACACACACACACACACACACACACACACACACACACACACTCACACGCACGCACGAGCCTACGTCTCTTGACTTGAAGTCCATTAGGCATAAGCGATTGGGCGGTCGGTAAATTATCGATCAGTTTCTTCGAGACTCAAGTTTCAAGTATTTTTTCCTCAGTTCCAATGTTTACTCTTGCGCGTTTTTACGTATTACGCTTCTCAATCGAAAGCTTTTAAGTCCCTACCTGCATTTCGCTAATCTAACCTACCTTACGTTCCGAGCACACTCGTCTGAAGCTACACTCTACCGCATTCGCCGAGGGCACGGGGAAACTGTGGAAAACCCGTACCGGTATAGACGATTCCATATTCTTCTGATTATCTGGTGCACAAAGTTTAAAGGCATGGACAAGGTCAACATAACCTCACTATTTTCCAACCCAATTTTCTCATAGATGGTAATTTTTTTAGGAAAAACAAAGCATTAGGCTCTGGAGAATTTCCTGATGCAGAGCTTGATGACTTCCTTTTGCCCTAAATATTATTCATCTCTGAGAAATATCTGTTTCAAAATTTCAGCTATCTCTCTCGCACTCATATGTCAGGTGGTAGATCTTCTACTTCGCCTTGAGGAGTTTCGGTACAAAAGTCAAAATGTTAAGAAATTGATCAAATTTGGTGACAATGTTCTTCAACATTAAGTGCGACTACACCCATCTTTTTCAAATTTTTCTTCTACTTAGTTATCGAGTAATTAAGCATTAAAGCAGATTTCTTATGCCCGCAATGTACATATATGCAAACCTACATATATGGAAACGCTATGCTTTAACACGTGAAATTTAGTGTTAACTTACTCGATAACTGTGCAGAAGAAAAATCTGAAAAAATGTGTATTGTTAAATTTGGCACTAAAGAATATATTCACGAAATTTTATAAAGTTTTGAACTTTTTGAATTTTTTTTTGTTTTTAGTTTAGCATGGCAACATTGTATCGCCCGTACCGAACATCCTTAACGGGGTATCCCTCTCTGGAAGCCCAATTTGAAGGGTCGGAATGATGCATTTTTTTCTAGTAGCACATTGGTTGGAATAAATTAATTTTTTCCGAGCATGTTGTACACGTGTTTGTGGTTACAATGTAATTTTTTCTGAAGAAAATCTTCCGAAGTGTTCGTGGTGCTGCAGTTGGCGTTGCAGTCCTCCAGCGGCGAGGCCCGAAACGGCGGGATCTCTACCAGGCTCGAATGTAATCCTAAACAACAACAAAAAATCTTCAAATATATCGAACTGGCTATGGGTTCACGATCCACTTTTCGAAATTTCGAAAAATTCGAAAAATGACAGCTTCTCCAAAGAAAACCTCATTTTTCTCTTGAAAAACAGCATGCGGAAGTCATTGTTATTAACGAATGGTCGGTTTCTCAGTCCACGCAGAAATTTTCCTACGGATCCAATTGGATTCTCAGACCTGATGTTTCCCAAGTAGCAGTGGTCACCGCGAAGGACGTTTTTCAAAACGCAATCTCCACAAACAATTGTATCTACCACGTTTATACAAAAATTGTAAATATACTTAAGGGGGGATTGTCTTTTTTTTCGCAAAATTTACCGCTTTTTGGGAATTTTTTTGTGAAGAAAGTATACAACGGAAAACTTGTGAAACTTGGCATATAGTTTTATTGATCTGTTTACTACATACAAAAAATTTTTTAAACAATTTCATCAAAAAATCCGCCTCCCACCCCCCTCGACGCGCGATGGTCCTTTTTTGATGGTGTGCACGATTACAGCCTTCACGTTCATCCTGCACCAAAACCCAAAAAGCATTTTACTTTAGACACATATCTATCGTTCGATGAAGGGAAAAAAAAATTGACGATTTGGTGACGTTTTGAACTTGAAGTATCGATTTTTCGAAAAAAATTGATCGATTTTTTGTTATTAATTAAAAACTTTTAAACGTATTGCTTTTTTGCTTCATCAAACGATAAAAGGATGTCAGCTGAGCATTCTGTCCAAATTTCAAGGCAATCGGTTGAATAGTTTTTGAGAAATCGTGCACACCATCAAAAAAGGACCATCGCGCGTCGCGGGGGGTGGGAGGCGGATTTTTTTATGAAATTGTTTAAAAAATTTTTTGTATGTAGTAAACAGATCAATAAAACTATATGCCAAGTTTCACAAGTTTTCCGTTGTATACTTTCTTCACGAAAAAAATCCCAAAAAGCGGTAAATTTTGCGAAAAAAAAAGACAATCCCCCCTTAAAACCATCTTAAAAAAGTATAAGTCTCATCTTAGAAGTATAGATCTCTTAAAAAGTAAATCTCAAAAATCGATCTGAACCACATCACTGAAAATCCACTGTAATAATCGTTTGTTATTCATTTTGGTATACTTTGACATAATATCACGACACACGTACACGCTCACGAAGCGTGCATGTTATGTTTCAACGCGTCGAGTTTTTGCTCGTGATTTTTCACATAGGGTAAGGGGCCCGATTATTGGCAATTTAACAACCACTGAGTAGGTAGGAGAGAAGTGTCAATAATTGGTGGGGATTCGAACGTGGTAGGAATTCTCAAACGGCGTTCATCGGGGAACAGTGCGGGATCCAATTGGATCCCAATGAGGACTCCCTATGTGCGGTGTCCCTGACGAATCCCTATAGGGATGTGGGTGCATATTGGGACTCCCCATCAAATTGCGCACGGGATCACGAAAGAATAGTTTTTTGCGAGATCCACCAAATTCCGGTCGACAATTTCAAATAAAAAATTCTCAAACGACGTCAATCAGGGCACAGCGTGGAATCCACTTGAATTCCAATGTGGGCATCCTGCGTGCGGCGTCTCTATCGAATACCTGTAGGGATGTGGTAGGATCTTAATCTGGTTACAAAGTAATTCAATTACAGAGTAATATCATTGAATCGCATTTCATTACATTGTAATCAAATTACTCTGTACATATTATGTAATCTGTTATAATGCATTTAATTACAAAGTAAATTGATTCGAATGTATTCAAATACTTCGTAATCTCATTGCTTTATTGCTTAAGGCATGATATAGAAGAAAATATAATCTTAAACTCAACATTTTTATCGAGTGTGGTGTGTGCGCGACTATCAACTTTAGAAACATCCACCTTTGTGCCTGGCAGAGACGAAAACAGCGCACACTACTGTAACGTGCAATTACACGAATTACCACATGTTAGGTCCACTCGCGCTCGTGAATTGCAAGAGCTGCAACTCGGATTTTCGTCACACACACAATTACATTATTCGAATTAATATCCAATCGATTGATTTGCATCGGATTAGCTTTCAATTAAGGAGAGATATACACCTAGATGGTCGAGGTCGAGGATTTAGAAGCTATGAACATTCCGTCGACCGTAGAAGACCTACACTATGGGCCTGGTATCGATGATTCCATGTAAGCTGACGAATTTCATGATTTATTCATTCCCAAATTTTCAAACGCGTTTTTCTCAAAACCACGTTTTTCAAATCGGTACCCAAAATTTCTCGAAAACCAATGAACCGATTGCCTTGAGGTTTTTTGTGGTGCTTCTATACACCATTATCTAGTACTTGTCATAGGATTTTTTTTTCCCGTTACTTAGTTTTTGTTTTATAGGCAAAATAATAACTAATTTTTGGCCCATAAATCACTATTTATGTTCAAACGTCCGCCATTTTGTCATAAATCGATATTTTCAAAATCGGCTATGACAAGTACTAGATTATAGTATCTAATTTAATAATCTTTTTGGTTTTTTTGTTCAGATGATTTTTGAAGAAACGCCAGTGGGTGCCGTATACGCAGATTTTTTTACGACGCTCCAAGGATCATACAATATCCTTGTATATTTTTGATATTTTTGAACAAAGAAAATTAAACATATTTTCGAATGTATATACTTTTAGATCATTGAAACCCCAATCCGAAATTTCCAATAGTTTTCCTTGAAAAAAATTCACAAAAATGACCTTTTTTCCGGCTCCTAGGTGTATATCTCCCCTTAAATTACACAGTAATTAATTACACTTGGTATTTGCGGTGACTGGTTACTTCAGTAATCTGTTACAAAATAATTCAATTATCAATTACAGTAGTAATTGTTGATTGTTAACTTAATTACTTTTTTCCCATCTTTGGGTAGGATCTAGAGACTTTACAACAAATTTCCGCACGGGACGTTTCAAGTATTCGCGATCCAACTTTTGTCCCCTCCCAAACTTCTTTTCTTCACCAACAGCCTCGAATAGTTTTCTCCTATTCGATCTAGAAGAGGCTGAAGCTACAAAAAAAAAGATTTACATTCCATGGCATCAAAATATCACGGAAATAAAAAGTTCACGGAAAGAACATCAAAAGTTTATTAGCTGGCAATTAAAATGTTAAGATTTGTTGTTGGTATTGCGCATTACTTTTTTGCATACACGAGATACTCGGCCTCCGAGTATCCGCATCATATTTCCATTCTTGGGACTAATTATGCAGCTGCGACTTTGCCTCGTTATCCAAGCGAGCACCCCCCCCCCCCCCCCCGACTCCCCCACCAAACAAGTCTTCATCAATTTTACGATGCATTTTTCGTGCTAACGGGGCTCTCCGTACCAAGAATTACGTCCTACAATTTAAATGCTCGTCTGTGAGCTGGCGACACGTCATCCCCGCGCTGCATTCCAGCGACCGTGACTCTGCGATCGTGGGAGTGTTTGTTGTTTAGGATTATGTAGCCGTGCGTGCGGCAATGGATTTAATACGTGCATCGTGTTCACGCGGTGAGAAGAAAGAGGAAAAAAACAATGTGAACAATACGAGGGGTGGGGGGGGGGGGGGCTAACGACTTGTTATTTCTCGTAATCGAATATAGCCCATTTCATTGACCGTTCTACTCGACAGTTGAGCGCCACTTTACGCTACGACTCGACGTCATCCAATACGGGACATCTGATATCGCGCCTCTCAAACGAGGAACAAAACAGCTGTTGATTAATCCTTACGGCGGGATGTACATTTACAACGATCAAAAAAGCGTTTTCTTTTTTTTTTTTCTTCGAACGATAGAACTATATATGTAGAATATTTTTCCAAAGTTTCAAAGCGAAATTCGAAAAACTTCAAACGTTACAGCCCGTCAACGATGTTTCCTTAAAACTGCATTATCGAAATTAGCGTGCAGGATTACTGAAAAACTATTAAGCCGATTGAGTTGAAACTTGGTCGAAATATTGATAATATTGGTACCTTCTAATTGACAAGAATTGTTTTTGAAAAATGGTAAAAAAACGACTTTTTTAATCCACATTTTACAGCAATGTTGCGTGAATTGTTGATTTTTTTGTAAATGCGTGCCATTTTCTTGAATTTGCATTTTCTTCTTTTTAATTAGCGTCACATGGAAAATATACGTGTTCTAATTGAAAAAATGTTTGAACTTTTTTTGCAAACAAAGTCTACGGAAAGCTAGACTGCACGCCGATTTTCTCCGTCATTTTGATGATGAATTAATTTAAAAAATTGTTTCGTGTACTTCAATATACTATTAAAGTATACCTAAAGTTTGATAATTGTAGAATAATTATTATTTAGTTTAAAAAATCCCTCAATATTGCTTATTTTTTTCTGTCAAAATGTATATCCCGCCTTAAGATAGAACGAGCGCGAGCTCTCGATTTCTATAGATTTTGTTCAAAATTAACCAGACATTGTTCATGTCATTATGCATGCTCGTGTGAAATTTCAGAACAGTCGACTATTTAGATTGGTAGATAATGGGTTTTAAGTTTGCAACTTATAACACTGCAGGGTCTGCACTGAAATGTAGACTGAATAATTTACTGTAAAAAATATTTGTCCCCCATAATAACAAGACATATGGCACCACCGCGTCGTTCCACGCATCCAATGACGTAAGTTTGCGCGGCATATTTAAAATAATACTGCAACACAAATTTTTATTTGGAAGTAATTTTTAATCGAACAAAGTTTTTAATCAGTTATGAATTAACCAACACTTTTATTTGTTAATGAAGATAACATAAACAATATAAAATATTTATATTTGTAACGCAAATATTTTTTTTATGATAAAAGGTTTTAACTTTGGGAACACGATAATTTTTTTTTATTCTCGAAATATTGAACAATACTGTTTTGCGGTGTTGCCATATATCTTCTTATTATAGGGAACAAATTTTTTTTGCGGTGAATTATTCTGTCTTTACTATGATATATGAATGTATGCTATATGAAAAATTAAAAAGTACTTTATAAGAAAAACAAAAACTCACAAAAATCTAAACAAACTCAAACTTTGAGCATTTTTTACATGGCGTATATTTTTTTTCTACCAAAATTTAAAGACCATGCTTCGAGGGGTTAGAGGTTGGGCTACTGTGCCAGCCCAAAAAGCAGGGTTATTTAAAAAATAAAAATTTTGAATCAACAAATAAGATGATTGAAACATCGTGTGGACATTTATTCGTATGTACATTAACAGAGTTGTGTACCAAATTTAAAAAAAAATTAATAATCAAAGAAATTATAAAAAATCGCTCGCAAGACCTTTGAACGTGAGGGGCTCAACCAGTTTTTTTTTATAACAGATAATATTGGCGATAATTTGACCGAGTTTTTTTTATCGTGTTCCAATCATCAAAAAAGGGTTTCGAATTTTATTTTTTATTTTTCGAGGAAAAATAACTAACAAAAAAAACAATATTAGGAAGAAAAACGTCGGTCAAGACTAAACTACTAATACACTGAATAAGTGTCCCAAATTTCAACTCAATCCGTTCATTAGATATCGAGAAATCGTGTACACCGTTTGTAAAAACAAAGTTTCGAGGAAAAAACGCGTTTAAAATTTGACTAGCAATTCTATCATTGTTACCATAATTCGGCGATTCCTGCACTAAATGTCTAACCTTCCTCTTCAATTTCATGTTGACGAATTGCCCCTAAGCGACGAACGAGTGTTCGTCATTTTCACAGTAGCCTAACCCCTCAACGACAGTTAGGGTCAACTAGAAATAATATTCGTACAATCAAAGCTCATTGATGACATTTCGACTGTTTTTTTTCTCTCCCTATCGCTTCTTTTCCCAGTCATCCAAATGTTATTCAATCGTTCATTCATCGATCTACGTACTCATCGATACATCTGCATTTTCCTATTAATCAATTCTGATTAATTAGCATCACCCCCCACCCCCCCCCCCCCCCCCACCCAAGTTAGAGATACCTTCACGACGTTCCTCCGCCACGTTATTTCGAAATGATGCCTTTTGAATTTGGAACCAAATGGTGTCGAGGAACGTGACAAACAACGCTGTGTACAACGGACCGTTCCACTGACCGTTCCGTAGTAAAAAACGTAGCTCGGACAAAACGAGCGAATGAACGATTGACGAGAGCGTTACGTCATCCAACCATGAATGGAAGTCGACGTCATGAGGTTATATCAGTCGTACGGACGACGTCGACGAGAGAACTCTCCGGCTCGGCCGTTTCTAATTCCGCTGCATCGCGATTGTGACTAATAAAGCCTCTTGTGCGCTCGAATTCAGCATAATCAGTCGTTTCCCGCGTATTTTACGTCAAACTCACTTTTTTTCTCGCGAATTTTCAAAATTTTCAAATTGCCACGTACGTTTTTCATTTCCTTGGCGTGAAATTGTCAAAATTCGTTCACTCGAAATATTCGGGGTTTGGGGGTACGCGTTGTGAAAATTGGCAACTTCCAAACGGGCGTATAAAAGTAGAAAAAAGTCGAAAAAGTGATAAACCTTTGAAAATTTTGCTAAATTTTTTCGTGAGACCTAAGAATATCGAAAATCAGAACAAACTCGAATTATTTGTCATCTGAGAATTTCCAGGCTTTTTATTGTTTGGTTTTAACGGAGACTTTGTCCTTGGAGTGCCATATTTCAGGTGTTTACATTTTATTTTTTTTTAAAGGAAACGAGTAAAGCTTTTTGAGTGCGGTTTTTTTCTTGCTTTTATTCATGATATACAGAACGTTAAAAAAATTTTTTTTGAAAAAAAAAACCAAAATGGCGGCCATTGCAGCTCCGCGAAAACAGGTCCTCAAATCGCGGGAGGTAAACGGCTGACATCACTGTCCCCTCTTTGTTGATCCGAAACACAAATTCAAAGCATATTATCAATCTGTGACCCTTTGGTCATGGAATGACGGATGGGTTTTTCGTTTAGTACAAATTTCGGAAAATGGCGGCAATTTAAAAAAAATCGAATTTTCGCGTTTTTTTCGCATAAAAAGATAAATAATAAATGCAAAAATGTATCTATCGAAAAAACGATCCGTCATTCCGTGAAGACATATTTTCTGAGTATGCTCTCCAAATTTCAGGTCGATATGTTAATTACAGCGGTCAGGAGAATGTCAGCCATTTTTGAAAACGCGTTTTCGAGAAAAGACGCGTTTAAAGTTTTGTAATGTGTTTACACAAATGTGTTTATAATTACCGGTAATCGGCAATGCCTGGTCCATAGAGGCATCCCTCCTCTTCTTCTAGCTGCTCATGTTGAGCCGCTAACATCTCCCGCCGATTTCAAGGACAAAGTCTCCTTAAACGCGTTGAAAAGTTCGAACTGTCGAGACACGTGACTAATGCCACGATCGAATAATCAAGCTTGTTACGAGGTTTCAATGGACAGGCTCGTAAAAAAAAAATCGCGTTCTCGCCTTTTTCATTTTGTGATTTTTTCCTCGCTCTCCCTCCCGGCGTTTCTCGATTTTGCGCGACTCATGACGGAATGCCTCGATTTGGTTGATCGTGCGATGCTGAGTGACTAAACCTGGCGAATCGACGGGAAATAATGAATCGAAACGATACGCTATCCGACGATGCATCTCATTTATTTCGAGTGCTTTATCGCTTTAATTTGCCATCGAGATTACGATAAACTATGAGTCACGTGTGCGCTAGTGATTGTTACGTAGTGTGCTGTCAACGCAATCCCATTGATGAGGCAATAGACGATAAGATTGATAATATCGATGACATTTGTTCGAGCGCGGATTTCCCAAAAGTATTAACCTTTTTTTTACTCACTATCGATTGTCATTGTTACGGAGATATGAAATGTTTTATATTTCTTTTTGTTATTCACGATACAAATCCAATTATTCTTCACTGATGCGTACATCGAGATACAACGACGAAATAATTCTAAATATACCTCTGATCGAGTTTTACACTCGAGGGGAGAGAGAATTCCGTCGAAAAGAATAAACGGAATGGCCTTTTATCGAAGATGATTGGCCGCGAACGTGACGTTTTTTTATTTTTAGAATACTATTATGTCACGACTCGATCGATAATTTGTTTCGAGGAAATTTGGAGTAACGCTGGATCGATCCATATTTTCGAACTGTCACGTTCAATCCTTTGGACGCAATTTTTTTTTTTGACAACTGCGAACCGTCGAGTTTGTACGGGAAAAAATATTCATTATTATTGCGTTATTACAGATATTTAGTACTGGAGAGTACTGAAAAATAGGATATCACTGATACGTGGTAAATAAATAAAGACGTTTTTCTACGTACACTGCGACCTCTCATATTGCACAGTAGTCCAGCACAAGAGACGAAAACCCAGCACTTTTTAGCGTAGAATATGAATTTTTTGACTGTAGGTAGATGGTTGCATACTGAAAGTGACTCCTAATAGAAATGTTGCCCGTTAACTCGCCTGAACCCTAAGAAAATAGGGGTTGAAAACTTAAAAATCGCCGCTATCTCGATAATTGATAGCCCGATCACAAAATGTTTCAAACAAAAGTTGTTTGGAAATAATAAAATACGTATAAAGTTACCTAACATCCAACCCCCTATCTTTGGAAATAGCGGCACAAAAACGATTCGAAAATTCGGAGTCCTTGTCTGGGATAATGGTGCTTTTGCGTTTTTTGTGCCGCTGTTTTCAAAGATAAAGGTTTGGACGTCAGATAACTTTATACGAATTTTATTATTCCAAACAACTTTTGTTTGAAACCTTTTTTTATCGGGCCATTAATTATCGAGATACGGCGATTTTTAAGTTTTCAACCCCGACTTCTTAGGGTTGGGGGCGCAACTGGGGTAGCTGCTGCAGTGACCGCAAAAGCCCTCTCTTATCGTCTAGCATGCTTCGAGCCTTACGATAGGGCGTGGCGCTTCTCCCACCATGCGTTACACCGATCGATATTCGGCACATGGTGGGCGGTTGTTGCATCTGTGGAGGTTGCGGTATGAGAGGTCGCAGTGTACTTCGCTTGTACAATGTTTTGCCAAAGTACGTACACTAGTGGAATTCATTCTAGCACTTTAAACATTTTTTTTAATTTCGCATTTATTAATCATGTTACGTTATCATTACTTATAATTCTTATCAAAGTAGGTATTAAGGCAAATATTGAGTAGAAACTTTATAGATTAAAATAAAAACATTACAATATCATTTCGGCGCAGCAGAATATACATTTTCTGCGTCAATATCAAAGAAGCTGATTTCTATATAAAGTGGTCCAGAATTAATTCTACTAATGTATATCGAGGATAGAATAATGCCTTCGGATATTTTTTTTTATACAATATGCATATAAGCGTGGGACCCAAAAAAACAGATCGATTTTCAATATTTTTTGTGATGAAGTATCAGGATGACGAGGTCGGGATTTTGCACACAATTGATACATAGTCTTGTCAAGTTGAGTTACTTTTTTATTGAAAAATATTGATAAATGATGAAGTTATTATTATTTAAACGAA